>JANHFX010004474.1:0-41586 GCA_027560015.1 Chloroceryle amazona
CCTTTTTTTTTTTTCTATAAAAGCATTGTGATCTTTTTGGTGAGCACGTATGGGACATGTGAGCAGCTATAATTCAAAATCAGTGTTGACTTGGGATTTCATTATAATATGTCTCAGGATTGAGTCATACAAAAAAGTAACCTTGAAAGTGTAAACAATGTTAGTATTTCTAGGATTGTGTTTAATTTAATTTTCTGGTTTTCTTTATTTTTCCAGCCAAGCAAGTATGTCCAGCTGAAAAAATTAGCTGTGGAGACTTAAGCAACAAATGTATCCCGTCATCCTGGAGATGCGATGGGCAGAAGGATTGTGAAAGTGGAATTGACGAGGCTGGTTGCACTCCTGGTGAGTAGGAGGAATACTTTAATGCATACGCAACATCTTCTTTTAGGACTATAAAAGTCATAGAGCAACTATTACAAATTGCAGGTAAAAGGATGACAAATTCATTTACTCTACATGTGCAGTGCTAAGTAGTGAATTTTAGTAAAAGAGAGGAAAGGAGGATTCTCTAGTTGGAGCTAGCGTAAGAATATAAAGTTCTGTGGAGAAGAAAGTATTCTTTTCCTACTGTAGCAGAATATAGTCAGTCATTTTGGAATGTGATTATCAGGGTTAATACACAGTTGATCTGGAAAGGACTTAAATAAGTGTTCCAGCCTTCCTCTCTGGTAGCCCAGCAGCTGAACCACCATGCCCTTCCTCCTGCAGAGCCCTATAGACTAGGGCTTGCTTCTGCTGCAGCATAATAGGTAGGCCTGGACATTTCTTTATTAATAGCTTGGTGGTTTCACTTGACAGAGGGAGAATGATATACTATTTACTGTATCTGTTTTAAATTCAGTCCCTAAATGGCCATTGCCTTTTATTAGGCCTTTCTCTGCTGAATGAAAGAGCTCTTTAACAATGTTTTCCTCTGTGAAAACTCCTACACTGTGTAATCAAGTAATTTCTCAAACTGTCTTTTTGATAGACTAAACATATTTAGTTCTTTATGCTGCTTGTTGTCAAATATTTTCTTTTGAATGAATGCTTGACTCATTTTTGTGGCTCCCTTCAGTATCCCAGCTGATTTTCCAACTTTTTTTTTATACAAACCCCCAGAATTTAAGGAATATCTCTCTTACCAGACTGCAGAACTGAAGTCATCTTTCTGATACTGTTCTTGTATAATGCTGTTGTTATTAAATTCTTTAAATGATCCCAAGCTATTAAGAATCTCTCACTCTGTAGTTATTCACCCATCCATCAGTATTTCTCATGTTGCACATGATACTGGCAATGTTATTTTTACCTCCAGAATACTGGTGAGTGGGTTGAATGATTGCATGCAGGCACATGCTGATGTTTCTTCATTTGAATTTTGACCTCTAATACCTAGTTGTGCAATGAAGTATGTTTTATATGAAAATATGTAATTCTGTGTAAAACACTGGGGGTAATTTTTTTTTTTGCAGTCAGCTTTATCAAAATCTTTTTAAAGGATTTTACTGTCTGAGCAACCCCTTTCAGTGTTTAGCTACTCATTGTAAAAATATTTTTTCTTTGTTCTTTTGTACTTTTTCCTTTGTAACAACTGGTGCCCATTACCTCTTTTATTTTGCTGTGCAGTTCTAAGAAGAGATGGTCTCCAGCTTTGCTATATCACCCCTTTAGATATCAGAAAATTACAATAATATCTCCCTCTAACCTTCTCAAGGTTAACCAAACCCATTTCCCTCAGCCCCTCCCTTGTATATAGCATGTGTTCCCAGGCCATAACCATCTTGGTGGACTTCCCCTGGACCCTCTCTGGGTTGTGCATGCCTTTCCTGTACTGTCAGGGTGGCAAAAAAATGGACGTAGTTTTTCAGATGCAACCTAACAAGTACCAGTTAGAGGAGATTAACCGCTTCCCTCCACCTGCTGGCCTCACTCTTGCTAATGAAATGCAGCGTGCAGTTTATGTGTGAAGGTTTGATGCAACTCACTAATTAATTCAGTTAACTACAGATTAGACACTGAGTTTTTCAAAGCACCTCCAATCCATGTTGCACGACTCAGAGGTCTGAGGGTAACAGTAGCGTGTTCCTGTGCTTGTGCCAAGCCAGTTGGGTTAGCTTGCAAGGAGAATGTAAAGACTGCTTTACGTTACCTCCTGTTCCGTGTGGAATTAAGTGCATGTGAATGCAAGTAATAAAATTTGATGATGTGGTAACATGGTGATGTGCTTGGGCCTCTGGTCCAAGCAGTCCTTTAAGGTAGTGATGTTTTGGCCATTTCAAAACTTTTTATTTTCTGTAAGAAACTTTAAGTGTTCTCTCTGTAGCCTGGGAATTTTTTAATTCCTTTGAACGGGAAGCTTGAATTAGATACAAGTTCAGAAGATAATCATAACTGCTATTAAAAAAGGTATTCTTTTCCCAATATAAGTTGATGAAATTAAGACAATTTTTACACTGGTGGCTGCCTCCACTAATTTATTGCTGCTGCTGCTTAAACCAGTAGGAGTTGTCTCATGGAGTCTTTTACTTATAATAAAAATCTACCTGAAATTGCTTTGAACTTTTTTTCAAGGCGCTAGGTAACACCCAAGATGAATGTAAATATGTTCTGAATGCCACATAATTTCAGCATAATGATTCTATTAATGGGTTTAGAAAGAGATGAATGTTTCTCTTCTGGATGTTTCAGCACCTATGGTCTTGCTTATCTTCCACATTTTTAGTGCACATGCAGGTTCTTAAAATGGAAATCTAATCCAAGGACAAATTACCATCTTTTGCTGGTTGCTGGGTAACTCAAGTGAAATGAATTAGTGACTTTCATCTAATTCCTCAAGACTGAGTTTGTCACCACATAGGCTGCCACCTCCATGACTGTGCATTGGCAACCTCTGCCAAGGGGTGGCTGCCAACTCTGAATGTGGCATAGTCCATTTGCTGGCCAGAGAACCAGGCAGAAGGGCACTGACAGTCAAACTTGGAGCTTCCAGGGTGGATGAGAACATCACAAGTGCTCAGTGCTAAAATCTGTTGATTCAGCACCTTTCAGAGGCATTAAACTCTCTTTGAGAAGCAAGCAGGAGGCACTGCTGAATAGCTGGGGTGGGAGCGTTTTCAGGGAGGTTGCTTGTCAAATTAAGGTGTTTTCCTCATGGGTGAGAATAAATGTGTGAGCCATTTAAACTCTGAGAGCTTGTGGAGGATTGATAGCTATCCTCTTTCATCCAAATCTGATAAATCTCACTAAGCCCATCCACTGATACTCTGTTAACATTCCCATTTCTTCTCTGTTTAGAATCCTCCTTTATCCCTTTTCTCTTATCTCAGCAGTGCACAGTATCCTAACCAAAAGAAAAAAGAAGTGTATTCCTAGGTTCAGACCTATTTTTTCTGTCTTTTTTTCTTTTTTTTTTTTTAAGCTCTGCACTCACATGTTTTTATCATTTTAAAAGAAGCTTCAGCACTGTCACCTGCAGTCCCTTAGAGCAGAGCACCTTGTCATAGCTAAGGCTGCACCTCTCACAGAGCTGACCAGCTTGTCTATAAATAACACATCTTTCTGGATAAATGTTTGGAAGGGAGTTTTTGTCTTCAGAATAATTTCTATGGTGAGAGGCTGTATGTGCAATAAACAAGTGGAAGATGACTTGAAGATCTTATGAGTGAGGGCATCCCAATGACAAACCCTAAGCTCTTTCTAAATCCACATTAATAAAGCTATTACTTCAAGCTAACATGACACTTTAAACGTGTTTTAACTGTGGAGACTCCTATTTCTTGATAGGAATAACTGGCTCTTAGTATTATAATTCTTCAGAGGAACTTTATGGAGTTTACAAACATTACTTGAGCCTGCATTTCTGCATTGGTAGCTTGTACCACTAACAATATTGTGCTGGTATCCAGCTACAGGAGCTTGGTTGTGCTGATTCTGCAAGTGCCTGTCCCAGTGTCAAAAAGCTCACAGTCCAAGTTAAGGGAGGATCTGCTGCAGGAGAGACAAACTCATTACGGTAGTGGAATTACCCCAGACTGTAAGAGCAGTGTTTGTGTATTACGGTTCTTCTTCCTATGTCTGCTTCTGGCCTCCAACAGCTTGCTTTTCAGACACTGTTCTGGATTTGATAATTCTTGATGGCTTTTTCCTCTCAGGATTATGTAATTGCTTTTTGAATTAATGTGAAATTTATCCAGTTTAGTAATTGTAGGTACCGTCATGGCCAGCTGGAGGGAGAAAGCTGCTGTTCAGAAATTCAGGGAGAAAAGTATAGAATATGAAAAAGAGAATCTTCTGTCTGGGTTGGGTTCTCCTTTGTGCTTTGTATCAGCAACGTCTTGCACCAATGGAAACAAACGCACTCTACCCTTGTATCCTGCTTTTGGTCACTGTTGAAGACTTGCTGTTCCAATTAGTAACCTGTCTGATCTGAAAAACATTTGTCACGACAGTGCTCAGAATATCTTTCTTTCAAGGAAGGATTGAATTTGCACTCTTGCACACTGTCCTTGTGTAATTCCTTTAGACAAAGGTTCCTGCTGCAGTTGGCAAGCTCTGGATTTACCCGAATGCAAGTCTGCTGAAAGAAAACATGCATCATCTCAAACAATGGCTAAGTCAAATACTTCCTTTGAGTTCCTCATCTCACCCTGTACAGTCCAGCCCTATAAAAAGCGAGTTTTATGAATAAGCAAAGCAGACTATTAATCTGAAACTAGAGTCCTCTTTCCTGTTTGCCTCGTCTGGACTGAAAAATAAGAATTTGATACATGAAATTCATTAAAAACTTCCACAGAGGTGTATAAACCAGCCTTTGCTGGTCTGGTATGAGGAAAGCAGTTAGTTTCATAAGCAGTCCAAGCACTGAACCCATCCTACTGCTGGGAAGCCTCTATCAGTGGATGGTAAGGCACTTTGTCGTTGTTCACCATGAACACTGAGGAAAAATGGTGCGATTTTGTGGAAGAACTTCCCAAGGAAGCAGTGGACGCTGTGAATTATTTAATGTGCAGTGGATAAAGCACCAGTGATTAGGGATCCAGATTTGTGTCTGCCCAGGCTGTAATTGCACCAGGGATTAATTGCAGGTGTTAATCCTTGCGTGTAGGTAGCTAAGTGCCTGTCTGCCTAAATAATTTACTTCCAGCAGGCAGACTTTAAGTCCACTGCTGACTTCCACTGCACAAACAATTTTTGAAAATGCAAATATTTGTGTTTTTTAAAATAGAAGGGTATAGAAAAAAAAAACAAAACAGAAAAACACCTTATTTTTCAGTTCTTTGGAGCAGCAGTAATTTGCGTCTTTACAATACTAAAAGTGTGTTGTAGTCATAGGTCATATCTAGTCCTCTAAAATAGACATCAACAATTAATAATGTAAGAGGAGTCTTGAATTGACTGGCTTGGAGGTGCCAGCATACTCTTTCTTATTTCCCTGGTTGAGGTTTTCAGGTCCCAGCATACCCAACCTTTGTCACAATTGATTGGTCAAGCTTGGGAACGTGTTTACTGAGACTAAAAAGAGAAATTAAATATGAGCGACTGTAACTAAAGTAGCACAATTTGGGGTCAATCTGGACTTTGCTAACTACTGCAGAACTTGTTAAATCTCTGCTGAGAGAGATATTCCGGTGCTCAGTAATGCAGAGAGCATTTCAGCAGGGCTTTAGAACAGAGAGCTGCCATCCTGTAACAGCTGAAGTGGGTGTTGAATCCCTTTAATGCACACATCACCTGTTCCTCCTGACAGGGCTTTGGGATACTCAACAGAGCACAAGGCTCGGGCGACATCTCTTCTGATTGTGTTACTCGTTCTTGCCCGGACCACTTCTGGCACACAATATGGAAATTAAGTCTTGCAGATGAGGAGTCAGAAGTGTACAATTTTCCCCTTTCTCAATAGTCAGATACAGTGAAATGATGCATTCATTGATGTACTGATGGCATAATGAGCTATTTTCCCATACCATGGTTAACTATAATGCAGAGACAGCGATCCACAGAAACTTGTACAGGTAATGGACTTTTCACTGCTGCCCATATATCTCAGAATTAGTTGTAGATTTTAGTCCTATGATACAATATAGCAGGTTAAAAGTGAACAAACTGGGTGAAGACTTTTTAAATTAATAAGAGAAACAACAATAAGCACAGTCTTGCTCAGCTGTAAACTGCATGTCCTTGCCATGGTAGCTCACAGCATTCACATTTCTATGGTAGATACTACTTAAAAGATCCTCAGGGCAGGAGCTTCTCACTTATCTCCTGGCAAAGCTCCAGGCACATGTGTGATTCTCCATAAAAAGCAGCACTGCTTACAAGTGGGGGATCCAAAAGCAAAAAATATTGAGTCAGCTCTCTTTCAGTGCCCTGCTCAGTAGCCTTCCTGTCACCTGAGAACCGTTGGCAGAAGGCAGAATTCTAAGCAGGCTAAAGCTGGTCTGATCCCTCCAGCAGATCCACCTGGTGAGCACTCTGAAATGGGGAAATTACAAAGATGATTTAAAGGCACCTTCCTTCACAGTGCTCTTCCATTTGCTCTCACATGAAGTCACCTTTCTGTGGACACTTAAATTGTTTTATCATCTTTTAACATTGTACTGTAGCAATAAAGATCACGTCATCTCCGCATCGTTTTCTTCTTCATGCAGTGAAAGGTACCTGTTTGTTGCATCTGAGTCACACTTCCAGTGCTACGTGTAGGGGTTTGACCATGCTGATTCTGTTCGTTCCAGATCTCCACAGATCCTGCTGAGACCTTTTTACTTGTAAAATAAATTTACTTGTATATAAAGCAGTGCTAATTTTATCATCCCTTGCAGCCTGATCAATACGTGCTTTAAGTAGAAGTTACAAATTTTGTTCATTACCTTCATTAGCAGGCTGGCTGCATAGTGTTGTACTGTTCCTCAGCCAGCTCAGAGGGAAATCAAACCCAAAGGATCACAGTTTCCCATATATTCGCCTGAGAAACCCACCAGTTTTAATGAGGTTACAGCCCATAGTATTGCATTTGTGCTTGTAGAGGAAATACTTATCTACTATTGCTATTTGTTAGTATTTCAGCATATGATGAAGAGAGACATGGCGAGCCTGACATTCCTGTCATCTTATAGAAGGCAGCTGTAGGTTGAATACACTTGCTACGGTGGAGGAATTCACAATTATTTCCAAGAATGGAAAGAAAATGACTGTAGATTTAACAAATGAAAGTCCTTCATAAATAAGATAAGGTAGCACAGCAATGATATCCTCTGGGCTTTACATGATGTTTAATTACTGGACAGCTGGAGGGATTAATGCTTGTGCATTATGCCCTGGCTCTCAGAAATTAAACATGTACAGCTGCCACTTTATCACTGCTTAAAGTATTAGTGCTCCTTCAAAAGCAGTAATAATTGCAGAAAAATCCCCATTGTTATTTATGAAAAATCTCAGAGCATAATCATATTTGTCCTGAGTTCCTTCAGAGCAAAACAGCAAGAAAAATGAAATTGGTAGTTACCTTTAATTGCACTCTTACAGGAAAAAGGAAGGTGGTTGCATTTTTTAATATATTGGATGCTTGTAATTAAATGTAAAATACTGCATGAACTTAGGTTAGAGGGAAGCTAGTCATTGCATAAGTCAAGAATTAAACCCTAAAGCCGTGGCTTGAGCTGTGCCAGGGCTCTGCCTGGAGAAGGTTAGGACCAAATGGGTTTGTTTTCCCTACTGCTGTCTCTTGAGCTCGGGTTTAGAAAAGAACAGACATGTAAGGTTCTGCAAATGGAGTTTCCTAGCCCTGAGTGGTGCCTCGTTCACAACAGCAGGGTCTGGTGATGACCTCTCTACATTTGCTCTGTGCTGATTCCTCAGTTACAGATAAATCGTCCATATCAGTGTGTTCCATGAATAATTTATTCTTTAAACCGTAGTAAACAAAGACACAATAGGAAAACAAGACAGTTTAGAATTTGGTACTTTTACAGTTTACAGTGTTTCCCTGAAGACACACTAGGAAAAAAGAGTGGATACAAAGAACAGACTGCAAGCACACTCTCACAAACACACAAGTCCTACACTCCCTCAATGATATTTTTTTCACAGAGTTGTGGAAAAGTGGTATGAAAAAAGTAGTTTTAGATAAAGATTTGTGGATAATGAAAGCAAACCCCTAATACTGATGGACATGTGAAAGCGCTGTCCTGCTGCTCGTTCTGTACTTAAGCTGGTGAAGCTGTCTCTTATTCTTCTTTCTAGTGTCACATGTCATACTGTCAGAGGAGCAAGAATTGACCTGTAGTTATGTTTATTTTCTGGGCAGTGTCTTTCAGCAGTTAGAGATCATGGAGTTGAAATAGCCAAGAAATTGCATCTCTTATTGCCAAATATTATTGTATTTCACATCCCTGAAGTGCTTTCTTCTGAAGAATGGAGCTATAATTCTGATTTTATTCATCCAAAAAGCAAGAATCTGTTTAGGTTTATTAAGGGAAATTTTCTCCAGCTGTCAGTGCCAACGATTGGCTTATGACGACAGACACATGGGTAGGAGTTCCATCCTAAAGTGGCCATGGGTACATATGCGTTATGCTAATTAACGAGTGTTTAACAGTTATGCTTCCTGAGCATATGATATGGAATCAAAATCAGTGAGCTTGATCTCAGTACAGTCCTACGCAGGAGAGGACCATGTAATCTTTGATGCAAAGCCCCCAGAAAAGCTGGTTTATGAGTCATGTTAATGGATAAAGCAACATTTGAAAGTTATCTTAGTGGCTGAAATAGATTTATTTTCATTTAGAGGAAGATAACAGTGTTTGGATTAACTTGGCTTATACTTTGCAAAGAAATTTGTTTCTTTGATAGTACTAACCTGGGAAAGTTTAGCTCAATTCACTTTTTTTTTTCCCAACAAGTTTAAAATAATTGCTTGTGTTTTACAATTTATTCTTCATCTAAGCCCAAATCCAGCAAAGCTCTGCTTTCTGGTTCAAAGCTGTAGAAACTGAAGGGCAAATCCAAATGCCATAGAAATCTCACTACTGTTAGAGTGAGGGCAGTTAGCACACAACACTTACACTTCTAATTGCAGTGAATGTCACTTAATTTTTCCATTTGAGTAGAAAATGTAAGCCTTCTGTTTCAAAAAACGATTGCTGTTCTGTTTTGGAATGATGGGTACATTATGTGGGTACGTTGTTTACATCAAATAATAGCTGTGCCCCCTAATATTACAACTGAAAATAATTAGGGGCTGATTGTTTCCTGAAAAGTCTGTCAATCTCTTCCTTCTCCCCAAACCACCACAGTGATCTTGTCTTTACAGACTTTGTAAAGCCTATAAAGACTTTTACAGACTATATAAAATGTAGTATGTGTTTATAACCTTGAATCTGGCTACACTGAGTTCTGCCAATTGTCTCCTTGATGCTGCTTTTTTAAAGGTTCCCTTCCCTTCAGATCAGGTGCCTCGCAGACCATTTTCTTTCAAAAGCATCTTTTATATTATTATTGAATCTACATTTAAACTCACTTTGGATCACTGTTCCTAGAGAAACATGGGAGACGGGTAAACTGGGGAGGATGAGATGTGACAACTCTATGTTTGCTTGCTTTGTCCATGCTTCAGAAAAGTTAATAGTGCCATGTTCTAAATGCAATGAATATTTAGTCTTAATAGTGAAACAAACTGCAAAAAGAAGAAATATTTACTCTTACAGAGAATTCCCATCAAGCAAAGTAAATTAGCGGAAGAGGAGATTTTCTGGGGCAGTGACCTTGTTGCTTGCAAGGTGAGCACTGCTTTGTCCCTCGTTACTCAGCCAGGTTAAATAAAACCTGAGAGCCCTCGGCTGCTGTAGCTGCCAGATTATCATACTGAAGCCAGGCTTTTCTCTCTGCCTTACCTATTTGGCCTGTTGGTTCGGAAACTTATCCTGAGCGTGACCAGTATGGCTTTTCTGTGCTCTGTTTTTCACAGACAGGCCTGTGCAGCAATTCCATCAATCAGGAATTCTACCTAAGAATTAAGTTGCTTTTTTTTTCTCCCTGTGAGTGCTTTTGAGGTGTGCAGAGTTTCCATGACGTGAGAGCAGCTGCACAAGCATTAGCAGTGCAGGTAGCTTTGGAGTGTCAGTTGCCGCTCCCTTGTTCCTTATCTGCATTCAGTAAAGATAAGCACTGTAGACTGTTACAAACCTCCAGGATTCCTTGTTAGTTATGGTAGTGTAAATGACTTGGTTGATTCTGGTGGAACAGTTCAGTTTGGAAAATGGTTAAACTGGTGCTGTCCCTGAGCTTGGGAATGTGTGCGTAAGGAGGAAGTGGCAGAACAGCAACCAACAGACACAGGTTTGAATTCTGTACCTTTCCCACATTCTAGTGGCTGAAAGAACATTTATATATTCCTCAGAAATGCATCATTTTATGTGGTCGTATTAGAGCAGGTGTTACTTTCACGGATATTATCAGATGTTTCTGAGGGATTTGCAAATTGGTGTAATTTGTAAAATTGCCATTTAAATAAGCAAGTCATGTCTGAGGGAATAGGAGTGAGCTTGTCCCATGCAGGCTCCAATTTTCAAAGTCAAAAAAGAAACCCACTAAACACATCCCAACATACTTTTTTTTTCATTTAAATTTTGGCTAGTACCACCTCTCCAATCTGATTCAGCTGAGTATGTTCCAATCAGACTATAAAAGAGTAATAATAATGTCTTTATCCCCATGAGATCCCCCTGGGATGTCTCAGATTTTCGTAAAAAGCAGCACAGTATCAACCTTAGGCATTCCGACCATCTTTTTTTTTTCCTCCTTGTCTGCTTTATTTTACCCCAAACCCTCCACAGTAAGATCACTTGATCTTGTTCTGAGGTCATTCTCAGTCATTTAACCGGAAGAACCTGTGATAAACTTCCTAACACTTTCCTGGTGTGAAGTTAAATTGAGGAGACTGCAAGTATGAGTTAGGAAGCTTATTACACATAAGTAAGATTAAAGACAGGGAAGAAACTGAGAGTGTACATACCTTTTGTACCTAAGCTGCTTCTCTCCATAAATTGTGGGGTCATAATTAATGCTATTTTCAGAAAATTAAACCACTTTGAATACAAGACACGCAGGAAATACAGTCTGAATCAGTAAATGCATTTTTGAACCAACTATTATTTATCAGCAGGGGCTTTGACATCTGGTTGCTCCATTATAATTAACTAATACTATGCAAATACTGCTGCAGAGAATGGAAAAATAACTCGCTTGTGTTTGAGGGGAGCGGAGTGGCAGAGGCAGTGAGCACATGCAAATATAATTTGCAAGAGTGCATGAGATGGCTCCTTAGCTACGTTAGTGATTTGAACAATATCAGGAATTACTATTCCTTCTGCAGGCTTCGTCTATATGGACTTTGCAGTATCAATCACCATAGCAACAACCACTGTTAGTAGTGAGACTGCAATTCAGCGGCATTATTCCCTCCATGGGAGGCCTGTCATTTTATCTGAGCAATGCACTTCAAGGTCATCTTCATTTACCTCCATCTCTTTTGCTGTGCTGCTGGAGGGCAGCTTTCCGTGGGAAACTTGTCCTTCTAGGCATCAATCCGTGCTTTAAAGACTGTCATTTGACCAAAGATCTGTATGAAATATTCAGGTATTTGGTAAGCACACTGGTTGTCGACAGACAAAACAAACAATTTAGATACAATTAAGCCTTAAAATAAACACTAGCTAAATAAAACTAGCGTGATGATAACATGGGTAACTGGCCTGGGAGTTCCAACTTAATTTAGCCTGTCTGGATTCTGTGCCTCCTTATCCATGGTCCAGCTCAGAGATTAATTTATGTGGCCCCTGGTAGCTGGGTTTGCACTCTATGCAGAATACCTGGGCTGATGGAGCTCAGGCATCCTGCTCTGTGGCCATGTGGAGCCCAGATCCTAAACCTCTCTTAGGAAAGTTTCTGAAGTCCACCAGCATCTCCTGCAAGTGTTGAAGTGGTGTTAAATCACCAGCAGATCTCTACCCCCCTCCCCAGTGCAGAAGTTAGTATGTGCAAATCATCCTTTGCCTCCTTGAGAAGATCCATTACCAGATTTAAGCAAACAAGAAATTTTGAGTTATGTTTTTTTCAAGTTGCACTGGGGAGGATGTCAGAAAATTGCAGTGTAATAATTCACCTTCTTTTCTTGTCTTCTACAAATTTTGCCAAAAAATCATCTTTCTTTAAGCCATTCATGTAATTGCAAATGGAACTGACTTTTTTTTGGAGGAGAGAGATGAATTAAATATCTGACTTACTGAAAAGCTAGAAAATCTTTAATTAAAGATTAGCAGCAGCAGTTTTAGTCCATTGTACATAATTCCCATCTCCTATTAATGCTGGATATCCTGTTTGTTTCATTTTTGAGTTTTATCCAGATTTAAGGATCCATACATCTTAGAGGTGCCCATTTTAGAAATGTTTTTAAGTACAAATACCTCTTGTTTTTTGAAATTGCAGTTCTTAAAGAGTGCCCGGTATCTCTAGAGCACTCTGCTTTTCTCTGTAAGCACTTAAAAAGCATGTGCTAGAATTATCTTAATTTTTTTGGTGTAGTGCCTGAGCTAAGATTGTACCTGCTGTACCAGGCTACTTGCTAAAGCCTCTGGTTAAATCGTGGCATCAGGGAAAAGAGAACCAGCCGGTGCTGAAACACCAGCTCCACAACTTCAATCTCTCTTTATGTAAACTTCCTCTATCCAAAGACTGCTGCTGCTCCGCTCTCTTCAAGAGATGTGACAAGACGGCAGCTGGAGGCAAAAACTATATTGGCATATAGTACCAGGCAGAAATCAGTGCAGAGCACCTCTGGTATATATTGCCTATAGGACAAAGCACATGTACACTATCAGCTTGATGTTTTGCTTCCTAAAACTGTGAAGAACCTTGATGAATTACAGCACTCTACAAAACTGCTTTGGTAATTATGCTTGTTTACTGCTTTGAAGCCTGTTGGTTAAACACTCCTTCTTGATAAACATTTGCAAGATTTCTACTTAGATCACTTCATATTTGAAGTAGGTTTTGCACCTTAGAGCATGATCTTTATTAATTTCTTTGGCACTAAGGAAAACAACCTAATATTTGTTTCCTTTGTTTTGCGCGAATAAGCTCGCAATAGGACAGGTAGCAAAATCTGAGAATGCAAACAAACTGCTCAATCTAAAGAAGAAATACCCCAGGGATGATTTAATTACTCTGTGTTTTTTCTAATAAAATGCTCTGGAGGCAGTGAAGTGCTGTAGCGATGGGACTCTCTAGGTATCCTGACAGATTTATGAAAAGGAGATGGGAATTAAACTGTCCCTGGACTTTTTACTTTGCGTTCTTCAGCACCAAGCTGTGCAGCGGGGACCCTGAAGAGCAAAAGCATGCTGGCTCTTGCCTAGGTACAGGGGAATTGTAAGCAGCTTTTCGCCTCTGTTGCTTGTTTGTGCCAGAGTAAGTTCCCAAGTGGTTGGAAGCTGCAGAGTTCGCTTTATCCTGGCATGCCCTGCGGATTTTAGCTGTCAGAGAGGATAACAGAATGGTGAGAGGAATTGGGACATTATCTACCTTCCCATGGCCTGCCAGGAGAGCCAGCTGCACGTGGGGACAGAGGGCTCTGCTGGAGACATGTGACCCAGAAGGAGCCATTTCATTCAGCCTGGTCTGGAGGTGGTCATTAGGTCTGTAAATGAAGAAAAGGGCATTTTTATTTCTTGAGTTCAGCAGGAGGTGCCTAGAGCAGCCTTCTGTAGCGTAGGACCATGTGCTCCTGTTTGGTACTGCCTCTGGCTGCTAGTGTACACATTGCAGTGGTCCCTGTGACAGCTCTGGTGGCTCTCCAGCAGCCTTCTTGTCATGGCACAGTGGTAGCATCCCATCAGTCTTACTGGTTGTCCCAGCAGCATACTGCTGCTGTAATTGCAGGCAGGAAGACCTAAGCACAAAGATCTCTTCTGCCATCTAGGCCTTGGCCCAGTGCAGGTGATGCCGTGTCAGTGCTGGTGCCACTGGCCCTGATTTAGCTGCTCTGGTGAGCTGCAGAGGTTGATCCCCACCTAAGGACAGTGGTGGTGGGAAAGGGGAGTTAACAGCCAGACTGCTGTTCTTGTTCATCAGAGAGAGAACTTGTAGTCTCTAGTGCAGTCATCACACTAAATTTAATTTTTAAAAAGAAATAAAATAATCATGACCATGCGATTTTTCTAGCTAGTAATTCACAAGCTTCACTAAGAACATCCTCATGAGAGGTTACAAAAGCTGAACTGCTTCTATTTTCTGGCTGCGATTATCAGTAATCTTCTATCTGTACTGGGATTTGTAGGTGCAGAGGAGGAGCTTTCGTGCAAACTTCCATTGTCTGTATCCCACACATGTTTATCAGTCGCTAATTTGCCAATGCAGCAGATTTCTGAAGGGAAGCACGCACAGACAGAAGGAGGGGTGGAGGTGGGACCAGGAGAACAACGAGGGGAAAAAGATGGGTTCATTACCATTGAGGGAAAGGAAATTAATGCACATTTGGAGTGTGCAAATCATTACAACCTTACCCAAAAATTAGAGATCAAAGGCCTATACAAAGTTTTGCTCACTGATCTGAGATTCATCAAAATAATGCCAGAAAAGCAATTCCTGCTTCTCAGCCTTGATCTGATACAGAAACTGTACATAGTCCTTGAAATATCCCTGTTTCTCATTTCCTTTTTTAAATAGATTGGTAAGAATATAACTGTTACCTTAAATTTCCACTTGGCAGTTCCATCTTATGCATCATCTGAAGACAGTGTTAGGTTATACTGCTGTGTACTGATCGGTGGGGTTTGTAGATTATTTCTGTAAGTGATAAGAATAGAAATGTGTGCTCAATGAAGACAAAGAGCAGAATTTGGGCAAAAGCCTAAGCATTTAATGGGCTCAGTTCTGCCTGCAAGAGTTGGGTTTTTTTAAATGCTTCTCCACCAGAAGGTGCTCTTTTTTCAGGCCCTTATGAGTGGGATTCATCTCCTAATATTAGTTACCTGATCTCAGTTCCTTCTGGAGAGGACAATATTAGCCTCCCTCAGGGACAGTACCTACCCCAAGGTAGGTGGCAGGAGTTGCCTGTTGAGAGCATCTTTCTATATCCCAAATACTCTACTGAGTACAGAAGGAGCCTGAGCAACCCACCTGGACCACATGATACTTCAGTGTCTAACACCAGGTGCTCCTCTGGGGACTACCACACTCTGTTGCATTTAATTATTGATGTCAAGCTGGGCACACAGCAGCGTGCAGCTGGGGTTCTCTTTAACATTTATTCCTGTTGGAGGGAGCTTGGGTCGCAGCCAGTGCACAGTAGTATTGCATCAAACCTCTTTTTCTTCTAATTAGACAGATTGCTACTCTGTTAGACACCGTAAAATCTGGAGAACCTGGGACTAAACTGGGGAGAGTACGGAGCAGGAGGGGAGAAGTCTATCTATGTTGTTTCACTCTGATTAAAACTACAGGCTGCTTAGGTTAGCAGACTGAGCCCAGCAAGTTTGAAAGCTAGAATGTAAATAAGTAGCCACGTACAAGTGAATGTGTTCTTCATTGCTAGATAGAGTTTTGTTCCTGAGTATAAAGCAGACATCTTATTTCAGTAGAATATTACTGGGTTTCTGTCCTTGGCTGAAAGCTGGGATATGACAACTCCTTTACAAAGACTCTGCTGCTTTCTAGCAGAAAGCTGGAAAACTTGCTGTGGCCACTTGCCATTGCAGCAACTGGTACCATCTGAACTGTTTGGTGTGTTACTGAGGCTCTGCAGATATGACAGTAAATAGTTCTGCTTCTGAAATCAAAAAGACTCCCAAGCACAGTGTAAAAGAAATGTTAGTCTCATTTATTTCTGTATATTCATTCTACTTGTAATTTATCAAAGCCCTAACTTCCCTGTAGATGACTGGAACTGCACAAGCAGAATTCTTTTTTACATAACTACCTAAAAGTACTTAAGGAGAATTTCTTCCAGGGTTTTGGTTCCCCTTGCTGAAATAAAGTGACCACGAGCTGCACATTGTTGGAGTACCTGAAAGTTTAATTTGAGCAGGCTTCTCTGGTTCAGCTGTCCATTAGGCTTGCAGAGGAGAGTGCTCCACTCAGCTTCATATCTGACAAACACCTCATTTGTATGTTAATGTTGAGTTGTGATTTCCAGGGAAGGCGTTCAGTGTGTTGTAAAGGGCCTTACTGGCAGATTGCAGCTAAATTGATGCTCGACTCACTAAATATTTACCCTACACATCCCACTTAATATGTCCAAAACCAGGCACACTGTGAAATCTTGAAACCTGATTCTGTGCTTATGAAAGTCAGGAAGCTGGTAATGTCAGTGTGGAGTGAGGCGAAGCGCCGTGCGAGTCCACCAGCATGTGCCAGCCCACCCCACAGTCTCCCCACTCTTTCTGTGCTGTCGCCCCAATAACTGGGACTTGTCTAGTGGCTTTTGCCTCAGCACCAGAGCAGTGCTACTACTGGCCCCCCGCTTTTCCTGCTTGTAATCCTTGCAGCTGTACTGGCCCTTCTTCAGGGCTGCTCGTGGCCCATAGAGGATGTGTCCTATGGCACAGCTGGGGAGATGACCCCTGTGTCTTCGCCTGCTCCTTACTGTGGGATGTACTACTGAGGAAAAATGTTTTGGGTTAGGACAGCCAAGGTAATGCTTTTGTGTCCTTGCCCTCCCCCTGGCTCAGATATTCCTAGTGTGCTAAAGCTGGCGCAGCAGTGAGGGGTAGGTTGGAGATATCACAGCTCACCTCTTTGTTTTTATTCCTAAGCCTGCTCTCCCAACGAGTTCCAGTGCAGTAACAAATCATGCATCTCCATCATCTTCGTGTGTGATGGTGACAATGACTGCGGGGATGGCAGCGATGAAAGAAAATGCTCCCCTCTAACCTGCAACCCCAATGAGTTCCAGTGCAATGACAGCGTGTGCATCCCAGAGGTGTGGGTCTGTGATAACCAGCCAGACTGTGAGGATCAGTCGGACGAGTCCATAGAGAAGTGTGGCTATGATGCCAAGGCCCTCAACACCTGCACGGCTCATGAGTTCCAGTGTGGCAATGGTGAATGCATCCGCCTGAACTGGAAGTGCGATGGGGACGAAGACTGCAAGGACAAATCTGATGAGCAGGATTGCCGTGAGTGTCTGTGGGAATAGGACTGGGATGAAGGCTTTCCTTTGTTGGGGAGAGGGGCCAGAAGGCTGCTGTGGGCTGTGTTTTAAGGCAGGTCTTTGATGTCTGTGCAGCAACTGTGTTCCTGACAAACAGCGTTTGTGTCCCAAATGTCATGGCTGGGTGCCTAACCCAGCAGGGTCAGGTATATTCCATGCTTCTTTTATGCTTTTTCCTTCAGAATTCAGAGAAGAGGCACAAGAGCTGTTGGGTGGTGCTGTGCCTCAGAAGAGATCTGTTTCACTAGAAAGACAAGGAAAGGAAAATGAGAAAAATGTTCAAAGCCCTTAGGCTGCGTGGTGGGGTCACAGCCTGGAGGTTAGAAGCCACAATGCTAAAGGGAATACATGATCAGCAGAAAAAAAATAATTAATTTTCTGCCTCTGAAGTTAGAGTATACTGAACGAGGCAGTCAAGTGCAGCACCTCTGAAGAATCCAGTTTGAAATGCACTTTGAGCTTGCCTTGATAAAGGCACAGAGCTAATAAATAATGGATTTCTTTTCAGCTGGTGCCATGCATTTAACATGGTGTTGTTGGTGTGCATGGTATTTTGAATGTTTCAGCCATTTTTAGCCACTAAACTGTTCAAGCTGGTCACTTACCTGAGGAGGGAGAGAGATACACAGGAAAATAAGAGCAAAATGTTCTGCTAAAATATTCATAATCACAAGATTAAAATAAAATATTTACATAGCTGTATATATTTAGCAGCTCTGACATTGGGCCACCTCTAGGGATGAAGGCAACAACCAACTGCAGAAACCAGACATTTCTGTAACGGTACCTGAGAAAATTTACCACTTTTGCCAGCTCGATTTTTTCATACTCGTGACAACCCTGAGTCCAGGCTGATGAGCTCAGAGCAGCTGTGTGGGAGAGCCCTTCAAGGAACAGGGCAGGCAGAGAGGCAGGTGTAAGTTCTGTGGCTTCTTTAGCAAGAGGAGGACAATGTAGTTGCTCCTGGACACCACTGTTTACTCTGGAGGTGGGCAGAGGGATGAGCCATAGGTAAACTTGGAGGCTGCTGTGCTTTAAAAGAACCAAGGGCTCTTTTAAAAGAGAGGTGAGAGCAGAGCAGCAGCGGCCAGATATGTTTAGTTAGGAAGAGAGCAGCATTGACTGCTGGGTACAACGATGCCATTGCCATCAAACCCCTTTCAAGTTGGGATGGAGTAGGTAGGATGTCTTTTCCTTCATCTCCAAGAAGGCAATACAGGAACTTGGCAGAGCTCTTGGGCAGCAGGTAACCGAGCGGTACTTCCAGAGTCTGAAGCATCACAGGGACAGTGGAATCAAGAGACAAAGTTGGGTCCTGACATCCATTTCAGTATGAAGTGACTGCCAATGGAGATGTGCACTGCTGGCTGGGACTTTGTTGTTTGGTGCATCTGTTCTTTCTGAGACCTTCCGTAGATGATACTGTACACCCTTGGAATCAGGAGGTGGTGACTAGACCCACACTACAGCCACAGCTGAAGAACTGGTGTCTGGGGCAGGAGAGACTCCAGCAGAACTGATCACTGTTCCACGGGTTGCATTCCCTGTAGGGAAGGCAGCCTGGCAGAATGGCTGAGTTTAGACAACTCAGGAGGGGGAAAGGTGAGCTCTCTCTTACTTCCAAGCAGTGAAAGAAGGGCTTACAGGAGTGTGAGGGAGTGGCTTAGAGATCGCACTTTCCAATTAAATGTTTCTGTTGTTCAACCTGAAAGAAATTGTGTTGAGTCTTTTACAGGCCCCATGTACTTTGACGTTCCGCTGGGTGAGAGGAGTGGGACTGTGCCAATGCACCATGCTGAGGCAGAGGGAGCACTGTATTCCCCAGCTTCATTCCTTGATCTGACAATCACCAGCAATATCCAGCTGAGCTCCAGCTGCTGAGGCATGAGGCCCAAAAGGAGCACAGCTCTGAGAGCACAGCTCTGAGAGCACAGCCTCAGCTACAGAGCAGCTTCACCAAGTCACATCTCCAGATAGCCCAAGGACAGCCTCCCTGGGGCAGAGGACACAGCTGGACACCTCTGCAGCACAGCACAGTGCTGACAACCAGTGGAGGAAGGAGGAAACATGGCAGAAGTGACTTGAGATCTCTCTGACTAGCACCTGAGTTTTTTTTCCAGTAACTCTCTCAGTACAGCACAATGTGCAGCTTATCTACCCAGGAGAAATGAGCATGTGAGATGCTGCTGCTTTTTAGGCCTGCAGGCCAAGAAACAGTGGGATTCAAAGCTCCATGTTTTAGCTACTGCAGCAGCCCTCTGTATGGAGAGCCTGGTTCTGCCTTTTAGACCAGTGCAAACCAGGAGTTACCTCAGTGCCACAGAGGTACACAAGCCTGCTGCTGTTTACGTCACGAGGAGGGGAATCTCTATGGTAGTAGCCAGGAGAGGACTTGCAGCACTGAGTGTTTGTGTAGCTGATGGGTCGACTAGGTCAGAGTCAAAATGAATGTTGCATCCCCATCTTAAATGCAGCTGTTGCTTGGGTGCACATGCCTGCAGTAAGAAAGTGATGTTTGAGAGCTCTGGAAACTCAGCAACAGTGTTGATCTGTTGAAGAGTTCAGAGATTGACCTTTGTTATATTTTTTCCTCTCCAAAAACGGGCACACGGGGAGTTACAGGTGTGTGACACTGCTCCATCCCCTGAGCAACAGGGATGGCACAAGTACCACTAGGTTTGACTTGATGAAAACTGCAGGTGCCAGCACTATGTCTTCCTTTGCAAATGGGAATCCTGTCAGGGTTTCATTGTTTAAAATAGAGGGATGGGAGCTAATGATTTAAAAAAAAAAAGTCATGAGGCCATCACCAGCCTTTTGTTCTAATCAGTTTGGGGTGATAAACAAGTAGAGCAGAAATGAAGGGTGACAATTGGTGAACAGGTTTTGGCAGGAAGACAGCAAATAAATAGGAGGGAATGAGTCATTTCAAGAAAGCTGCGTGAGAACACTGAGTGGTTGGGTTTTTTTTCCCTAGGATATACATTCAAATATGTATATATATTTATAAAATGAACATTAGGTTAGATTTATTAGTCTCCAAATCTGGAATGGTTATATTTTAAAATGTCCTTTGCAACTCCTATTAGGGTATCCAGGAGGGAGAATAAATAATGCTTGCAACTGACAGCTAGAAAACAGAACCCTTGAGACCTGACCTCACACTTTTGTGCCTCTGTCTCCCCAACTATAAAATGGGATTGATGCATTTTGCAAATGCTGAGTTTTTCTTGAGATTAAGTTCATTTAAGGGGGGGTGCAAGGGGTGGAACACAAACAGAAGAAATACAGGCTTGGACTTGAAATCTGGAATATATCTGATGAATTTGAGTAACACAGCCATGTGCCCAGTATTTGCAAATGGAAAGTGAGTCTGTTTAAGTGCACCTGTTAATATAGCAGGGCTATGGTAAATTGTTTCATATTTGATTTGCAGAGCAGAGGAGATGGCTATAAAACTGCTGAGATTTCACGGATTGCTCCAAAATAGCACAGCAATTTTATGAACATCTTGTGCAAATAAACAGCACAGCTCTTCTCACTTCTTGGGATATTGCTCTGCTTTGGGAATGGCCCTGACAGCAGCCTGCTGCCGAATCTGCCAGTGGTGCTAAGATGTGTTTGTATCCCAGCTTCAGGGTAACAAAGCTCCTGACCTTTTCCTCTCAAACTTATGCTCTTAGGGCGAGGTATAAATGTGCATTCTTTTGCCTCTTACTGAACAACACCCCCAAAAAATAGAAATGCTGTACGTGCATTTTAATATCTTTGTGATTTGTAGGAGTTGTTGCTGTATAGTCTCTCTCTAAATGTCTGTTAAGAGGCTTAGGGGCCATTCCTCAAAAGTCTGAACTTCCACAGCTCTGCTGGAGTTAGAAAAAAATTTCCCTTCATTTTAATTTGTTTTAGGAGTAGAAACATTTCTATTCTTAGCATCTGACTATAACTGCTTTTTAGAAGATGACAACTGAGGACGATTAGTAGGTTTTATAACAGCTGCCTTCCAAATCTGTAGCTGTTGTCGTGCAGATTTACTTGGAGACATGTTCCTGCTCCAGGAAAGACAAGACCCTCATTGGCTTTAATTGCATACTTTTGTGGTGGGTTAATACTTACAGTCAGAAATGGGGAACCACCCTTTCCTGTCTCTACATATACAAGTTGCTACAGAAAAGGTGAAATAAACTGTTTTTCGTGTTGGGGTTGAAGACGAGAAATAATCATGGCAAGGGAATTTCCAGCTAGACATTAAGAAAAGCTTTGCAAAAGCCAAGGTTTAGCTTGGATGAGGTTGGGGTTATCTAGGGGGGAGGGTGGTCTCTCCATTGCCAGGGCTTCTCCAGGCAGGTGATTGTACATGGCAGGAACAGTTCAAGCTGAAGTGCCTCTGTGTCCCTTCAGGAGCTCTCAGTGCCACTTCCAGATCTGGGGTCTGAGATTCTCCCAGACCACAGATTTTTTTTCTTCTCTCCATTTTCCTCCATTTAGAGCAGCAGTTCCCACATGCTTAGTTTGGAGCTGCTGTCCCAGATGTCCTGCTGAGGTTTCCTATTTCTGTGCTTGGGTTTATTAGCTGAAATGTGGTGACAGAGCTGGTCCCATATCTATATTGTTTGCTTGGGATTTTTTTCTCACTTTGCAGCTTTTTATGAATACAGTGCATATGGCTTTCCCCTCAAGGAGCAGTGCTATTTCCAAACTTCCCTCATGTGAATGCTGTGTATTTCTAAAGACAGGATTTCTCCCTTCCCCCACCAGCCCTGCAGTTGTGGCTTTTCCTGTCCCTTGTGCCCTTCGCCAGTTGAAGATGCACTAGAGCTAAGTCCAGTGAAGTAGTCACAAATCTGGATCCTGCATCCTGTGGGATGCAATCACAAATAAAGCTGAGCCTTTGTGCAACGAATGCTTTATGGCATCAACGTTAGCTCACGTCATGTCCATGGCTCTTCCTGGGTTATCTGAAAGTAGTAATTTTTGTATTAGAACCAGTTTGTCAAATTGTCAAGGAAGCTCTGCCACGTAGCTCTCACCTCCCATGTAGTAACATCAGTGCTGACCTCCTCTAGCTAGTCAGAGGCAGTGATTTTCTGTCAGATGATACCAGGATGCAATCAGCAAGATGGAAAGGCTAGATTCAAGAGCTCTTCAGGGCGAGACATCTGTAAGACAGTCCCTTCAGAAGCAAGCTGCATAACGTGTTCCAGGAATGAGGAGCCTGTTTTGCCAATGAACTATAGGCTGCAGCCCTTTGATGGCTAGTGATTGCCTGTACCCTTTGTCATCGCAAGCCTGGGCCCAGCTAGGGTGGTCCCTCACTTAGGGTAACCTTGGGGAGGGAAAGGTGGCTGCTGTTTGTGTGGTCAGTGCAGCTGTCTTTTTTTTTTTCCAACTTTGCTGTTCATCAGCAAAGTCTTTAATAACCTGACCTGGGCAAATAAGCTTCAGGCTTGAAACCTGGCCTGACACTTTGGAGATGGTTCTGGCCTGTAAACCAAGAAACACCAAGCTACAGCACAGTGGAGCTCTTCTGCCTTCCAGTGGTCTGTTAGCTCCTGGGCATTTAGTAACCCACATGATCATTTCTGTGTCACTGGCTTTGGCAGAGAGAGTCAATGCGTGTCTCTTGCCCATGCCCTTAGACTGAATGTCTTTTGAAATAGATCTTAAATAGAATTCTTCATGAAGGAAGGAGAGAGGAGGACCAGTTGCTTTTGCCTACCCGGTGCATCTCTGCACTCCTAGATGGAAAGCATCCTGGCCTCTCACACAGACCAAAGACTCCAAGGGTCCTCCACTGCCAATAGTTTTCCACCTGCTTGCTTTCTTCTGTCCCACCTGAGAAGCTTCACTGTCTGCACATACGGACTTTAGGGCTCTTTTCCCAAGGATGTAGAGGGTGATCTGGGATGGCAGTGCAGCTCAGGAGGACAGTGGCTGACGCAGCTGCTGCCTCTATTGCTTTGGTGGAAGCAGCCAATGCTTTGAGACATTTGCTGACAGAGGGTGTAAAACTCCAGCAGTGTTAGAGGTACATGGCTAAAAGGTACCACACAAAAGATTCAAGCCCTGTGTGGCTAATGCTTAAATGTGTTGTCTTAAAGCTCTGGTGACCTGCCGCCCAGATGAATTCCAGTGTGGCGATGGGACCTGTATCCACGGAGCAAAGCAGTGTGACAAGGTGCACGACTGTCCTGACAACAGCGACGAGGCAGGCTGCGTCCAAGGTAGGTACAGACAGCTCTGCACTGCTCATGCTCTCTGGTGTAAGTCTGTGAGAGCCATGTGACCACTGGAAAGGGAAGGGGCATGTGCTGCTCCCCTGGGCCATGGTAGGCTGCTCCCTGCGGAGAGTTTTAAGCCATTCTGGCAGTGGGGTTGCTTGGGAGAGATGATTGTGCTCAGGCAGACTGTATGATTTGAAAAGTTGTTTGCATGATGCTCAGGCTTAATGTTCATTTGCTTAATCCCATCACATTTCTGCTAATGACACCCTCTTAGAACTTTATGTCAGGCTTTTTGTTGTCATAAGCCTGGTCTAACTTAGTTGCTTTCCTCTCTTGCCCGACACAACAGAGTCAGCATGTGAAAGTCCCAGCAAGTTTCAGTGTAAGAGTGGAGAGTGCATTGACGGAGGCAAAGTGTGCGATTCACATAGAGACTGCAGGGACTGGTCTGACGAGCCTCTGAAAGAATGTGGTACAGTACTTGCCTTCTACGTGTTGCTCCTGTTGTAACTGCTTCCCCTCTCCTCCATCTGGTGCTCACAGCTTTGAGTGTAACCACATGTAGCTGCTAATGCTATTTCTCACTCTGCTCCTCTTTCCTTGCCTTTATTCTCTCATCACCCTTCATACAAATATAATTAGTAGCCTAGTCTGATCATCTGTAAGTTTGAACTGTGCCCTTCTCAGCTCAGCTCTTATTCTTGGAGGGATGTATGAACTGAGCATGGGACTAGGAATCAGGAATTCCCCCTCTCCCCAGATATGGTGTCCTCCACAGCACAAAAACAGTTTTTTAGCCTCATTGCCTAAATTATCTTTGAATTGTAAGATCATAACATCATAAAAGTTTAGTATTGGATCATGCTTTAAAGGTGATAACAGAGTGGCAGCAATCATTGAGAGATGGCTTCAACCATTTCTGTGTTTTACATGTCATTGCTGCTTCCCTTAAAAATGACAGTAGGTTGGCTCTCTGCAGCATCCTGCCAGCTCTGGGCTAGTGAGAACTTGAGAGCCACGAGAGCTGGGTCTGCACTGAGGCTGCTAGAGTCAGCAGAATGGAAAGCCCAGGCCAGAGTGGTGCCACTTTCCTTAAGGGAGCCCCTCATTTTCCCACTGGGCATTACGGGCACCAACACCAATCTGGAGCATTACTCAAACACATATGGCTTTTTCCCCAGTGCTGAAATGTCTCAGACAGGCATCCCTTTCCATGACATCGTGGAGCACCAGTAGCATGGAGCTCCATGCCTGCCTCTTAAATAACTCTCACTCAGGAAGAATTGTCAGTCTCTCCTCTGTGTCAGACACGAAGTGTGTGTGCGTGCCTGGTGAGAATGTTCTTACCATGTACTCTCAGTATGCCCATGCTTTCTTCCACACTAATCCACATCTCCCTGTCTCTCTGAGTGGGTGTTGCAACTTATCTGCCTGTGAGGTCTCCCAGCAAAGCTGGCAGCCCAGTTTGTCTTAGGAGCCTGGGCAGTGGCATGGCATAGCTGGGCTTGATGCTCAGCCTTACGGTGGTACCATGGCTGACTTGGTGCAGTCCCAAGCTGGCAGTGAAGTGTTCTTTGAGTTAGAAGCTGAGCAGAGAATAGCCCCTAAAGAAAACCTGTTTCTTTTAAGAGTGCAGAATGATGTGGATTGCTGTGAATGTAACACCCCCACACAAGTAATCCATGCAGAAGACAGGAGGTTCAGGACATGCTCCTCATCTTGGTGTGTCTGTCTAGCTGTGTGCTAGACATTGCAGTGCCATCCAAAGTTCCCAAAAAACAAAAGCACAGCAGAAAGCAGAACACTACTTGTCTTATTTTAGGCAGCCAGTGAATATGCTGCTGAAGTTTGGGTAATGGGCAGCAGCTGCCCAGCAGAAAGAGAACAGGCTAATGCCTCTGCCTGGCTCCTCCTCAGCTCCCACGGAGAAAGGCAGCAAGTGAACCAGCACTTGATTTACAGTTGCTAAATCCATTCCACAAAGCACCTCTGAAACCATGAGAATCATCTGAGTGAGGATTTGCTTGTTAGTTGAAACAGCCTTTGTACTATTTTGCAGGGAGCAGTTGTGCCTGTTTATGACCCAATTTGCTAGAGACCTATGCAAGTGTAGGAATAGGTGATATCCATTAATAAACATCACTGAACAGTGACAACACACAATGTGACTCTGTTGACACCTTTTCTGAGCCTAGAGAACTTGCTCTATTAATAATGTATTGATATCTATATGTCTGTGTCTTTGATAGGAAGGTGAAAGTATCCCAGAGCTGACAGGTTCCTTCTGCCATGGTATTTTCCTGGTCTTGCTGACTTAATTGGCTTGTGGTTGTTTTCATTTTGTTCCAAGAGCACTGGTTTAACAGCTCTGCTGTACTATTCACCTGCAGTGTGCAAGGAAGCAAGAAGTAAAAGATAAATGAAAAATTTACCTTTAAATTGCATCATAGATTGAGGCAAATCAGTTTGCTTGTTCTAGTGAGCCCACTATCCCTGAAATCCCACAGTTTCTATTCAGCAGCCTTACTTAAGGAGAGGACTTTCTCTTCACCCTGTGTAGGTTAATTACAACAAGAAATGTTATTTCTGACAGAAAAACAGCTTTGTTCAACCTCTCATTCAGTTCTAGTTACAAGATCCTGTTTAGTTTGTTTTTCATTTCAGCACTTGAAAGCAGGATCAGAGAGGTGGCCTTGGATTAGATGGGGACCCAGGAGAGGATGGGGGCTGTTGCTTCATAAATTGCACACTTGGGCTGATGCAGGCTGCCAGCAGAGACTGTCGTGTGGGATGTGTTTGTGGGAGGACTGTATCTCAGTGCTAATGGAATGTCTCTGACAGACTGTACTTTGGTGCTTTCTGGAAGTTTCACAATAGATCATTCCTTGGAGCTAGATGGGCAAATAGTACAGTATTTCAAAATAGCTGGCCCCTGGGAGATGAGACTCCCCCAGCATGAATTATTAAAGCTCAGAGAGACTGTTCAGAAAAGTCAACATGAACCAGCACATGGGGAAGGAGTCGTCTCCTGGAGAGAGCCCTTAGGTCCCTTGGAAGTTTCTCACATGTGGAAGAACATGCTCAAAGCAGCAGCTCTCTGATGGGATGAGATGCAGAGATCCACATATGCTGTATTCCCAGGGCTCCCTGTTCACTTACTAGCTCTCAGTCCAAATGATCCTACAGTCTCAGTTTGGAATAATGAGCAAGAAAGGTGGTGGCTTCCTATCTGTGGAGTCACTGATATGCCCTATGGGGCCAGCTCCTGGCTACCAAAAGCTGATAGATATGGGAAATTTTCTGAGGATGTCAATCTTAGAACTGAAATCCCCCCTTTGTCATAGAGAATGTGTATATCCCTTCCAGGTATTAATGAATGCTCTATGAACAACGGTGGTTGCTCCCACATATGCAAAGACTTGAAGATTGGTTATGAATGTGAATGCCCGCCCGGATACAAGCTTCTGGATAAAAAAACGTGTGGAGGTAATTTACATGCAAACAGCAGTCCCTTGTGTTTCACCATACAGAGACGTGATTATATTCACTTCAACATTGCTCCATCACAGATGGTTTGATTTCAAGTTATTGATGGGTTTCAAACACTCCTTTCAGACATAGATGAATGTGAGAATCCAGACGCTTGTAGCCAGATCTGCATTAATTACAAGGGGGACTACAAATGCGAGTGCTACGAGGGATATGAGATGGACACCCTGTCCAAGAACTGCAAAGCTGTAGGTAAGACAATGCCACAGGCACTTAAACTCTGCTTGCTCAACATCACAACTCCAATAAGAAAGCATGCTTGCAGGGCTGAGGCTAGAGGAGCAGAAACAAAAGGAAAGTAGCAAAGCAAGCAAGCAAAGACATTTCATTCTGAGCGGCACAGAACTGCTGCAGTGATAGCAGATGCGTCTCTAGGCAAGAACTACTGATCATGCAAATCAGAATATTTTAACAGTGTACAGAGCAAGATTACAGTCACTACTTGGCTGTTTGAAGCTGAAACTAGAAAAGAAAGTCTCTTGACAGGTGTTGTTAAAAACAGTGCAGCAAAAACATTTAGTCGTAGTAGTATTAAAAGGAAGAAAACATCCCAATTAAAGCACAGTAGGTTAGCCACCTTGCCACCCTCCCAGCCTCTTATGCAAATCTCAGCATGAACACCAACAGTTTGCTCAACCTTCTTGCAAAAATGAATGTTAATGTCAGAGGGATAGCAAGCTGAATTGTGCAAGACTGAGCACTAGCCGTGCTGGGGGTTTCTTTAGTGGAAACTAACCATGGAGTAGGGTGAGTTACCTGCAATACAAAATTGCTTCTCTAGTGTTATCCTGCACATCCATGTGGCCTCTTTCTTCCCAGGTTCTATATGGTATGCACAGTGTCTTGCTGTCCTCATACAGTCTGTTAGTCCCACACCTGCAGTGAGTTAGGGCTGACCCAAATCCTGGGACACTGATCTGCTTGTTGGTTAGAAAATGCTGCCGTGCACCATAGTCTGTGCTGGGAGCCCTGCAGCACAACATATTCCAGGGCTAGAACCTCTTCCAGCACTTCCTTTTCAGTATCGTGTTCCTCAATCCCCTTTTTGTCCTTCCCAGTGGAAAGATGCTCTCCTCTAGGATCTTCTGCTGGCCACTGTTGGAGACAAACCAGTCTAACACAATTAAGCTCATTTTAAGACTCCCATCCTGTCCGTATCTCAAACAGGGAGGTTCACAAAGAGCAAATTAAAGCTTTAGCTGTTTGACTCACAGCTTATTTTAGTGCCACCTAAGAACACAGAGAATCACATGCTGTGCTACTTGCTGAGAGCAAGGATGTGCACCTCTTGGCCCAGACCCTAGAGACAGAGGTGTCTGTCTGCTACAATGGGAAACTGGCCTCCATGGGGCCCACTGTGAATAACTGGAGACTAAGGTGCTGACTGAGGTCTTCTAAGCAAAATAACTGTTGTGTTTCTATGTGTCCTGCTGTCTTCTCTTTTGGAAAATGTAGGTTGACTTTATTCTTCTTGAGAGGCTCTGGCAGGACTGCCAGAGATCAGGACTGCAGCAGCAGTATCACCACCACCCAGGCTGCAGGCTCTGCTCCCCCGCCCCCCCAAATGCTGAAATGCCTGAGCTCAAGCACTGAGGTGACTGTGTGAGGTCTGCATATACATAACAGTCTAAAATTCCTCCCTGACATCCAGTCCTGGCTTTGCTGGATTCAGTGTGGCTCTATCAGGTCTTGCTGCCTCCCTTCCCTCCAGCCAGCCCAGAGAGCTGCCTCTTCCTTGTCCTGACCCTGAGTCACCAAAATCTGGCCTATGTATTTTGTATCTAAAACATGTAATTGAAGGTGAGGACATTCCCCAGAGTTTTGCCTGTGGCTTGGCAGACCAAGAGACTGTGTATCTCGTGACCACAGAGGTGCTGCAGCCCTGCAGGTCCACGTGTGACAGCTCTGTCTCTGGAAGCCTTTTACACGTGCTTCTGCTGTGGTGTAAAGCTTCCCTACAAAGCAGAACTTACAGTGACTGATGGTTCTGTTGTTGTTTGAGAAATGACAGATGAATCCATCCCTCGGGTCAGCTGCTAAAATGACAAATGCGCTTATTTTTCTGTGGCAGGCAAGAGTCCATACCTGATCTTCACCAATCGCCATGAGGTCCGTAAGATTGACCTGGTGAAAAGGGACTACTCTCGCATCATTCCCATGCTGAAGAACGTCGTGGCACTGGATGTGGAGGTGTCAACAAACAGAATATATTGGTGTGATTTGTTCTACCGAAAAATCTACAGGTAAGGGCCACAAGAGGATGTGTGTTTTGGTGCCTTCCCAAAGCTATGGTTCAGTCTGTAGCCCCTTAAGGACAATCTGCAGAGAACAGTGCAGGGTTCTGGGAACCTGAGAGCTTTGCTTTCCTTACTGGATTTCCTGTTCTCTCCCAGACTTTATAAAGTTTTCATAGGCATTGATAGGGGGCTTTGATCAGGGGCTTGTGCAGTTCCCTGGTTTGATAACATGGGAAGGCTTTTCGTCAATAATAGGTCCTGTTGCATTTGTGCAACTGCACGTAGACTCTTGTTTACTGAATCCTGGTATTGCCAAGCAATGCTGTGTGAGACTCTGATGCTGAGTGATGCTGCTGCGCTGTGTGCTCTCCCGACGTGAAACCACAAAGGACTTAGCATCTGAAAGCACAAAGGAGGCAAATGGTGGGAGCAAGGAGCTAGCAACACAGCTACTAGATGCCCATTGTAGTCTGTGGCAGACTGGATATAAATTCACCACACTGGACCACAGCACACATTTTGTAATTTTCATTCTCCCTCCTCCTTCAGCTTTTTTATGGCATCCATCACAGTATTATGTACCGGGGTTTGTGAGTGTGCCTAGTCAAAAATGCATTTAATTTATGTGCTGAAAATCCCCCATGTATATTCTGATTTGCATAGCTATTGCACCCTACTGCAGCTTCTTCAGTGATTTGTTCTGGATTTTAGCTAATGATCAGGCAAAGGTTGATTTGTTTCCGTGTGTGGGAGCCCAGCTGGGCTTTCTGCAGGCTGTGGTAGGAAATTTGCTCGGGCTATGCTGAGCATCAAGCACTTGAGTATCTAGATGGGTACCCTGATCCGGCCTGTGGGCTCTGAAATGGGGAGATGTGGTTCAGCAGAAAGCTGGCTGCTTGCACCGTGTCTGATTGTGCAGGCACAGGCGGGGGTGGGCAAGGGCTTCGTGTTCATACACAGGGAATTATTGAAGATACTGCTCCTTCTGAGCTCTCTGACAGTGAATGCCCCAGGGCACTGGGGGCTACTGAAGTGTTCATACTCTGAACATGGCTATACCAAGGGCTTTTCTTTTTCCAAACAGCAGAATTTTTCTCTTGCTTACTCCTGCTTGCATTAGCTTTGTTCTGTGTCCCACCTCTTTCTGCAGAGCAAGCCGTGCAATTGTAACTTCTTAACATTTAATGTTCCTGTTCAAGTTAGAGCTACTATTACTAATATCAAACACTTCTAAACAAAAGGCCACTATGTCCTTCCAGTAGAGAACTGGACTTTACCTGCAGTAGTTCTCTGGGGAAAAGCAATCTATAGCTGAGAGGCTATCACAAGGTGAAAACTGCGGTACACGAGGTAATTGCTGGCAAGAGATCCATCTTTCTTAATGCTCACCTCACTTGCCCTTCCAGATCCTTTCCTTTTGGGACATCAGAAGATCTTATACAACATTTAGTTGCTGAGAGAATTGAAATGTCACCTGTATTTCAGCCTTCCCATTCTGGAAACCACAGGAGCCTCTCTTGGCTTCCCCAGCGGTGCAGCGAGTCACACGGAGGGTACAGCACAGCAGCTCGCTGCAGTGCCTTAGCCCTCTTCTTCCACTGGCATGATGGCCAGTGAGCAGCAGATGTAAACCATCCTGCAGTTTCAAATGGTCAGGGGTGGGAGGGAGGGTGGAAAGTTTCTGCTGTTTTGTAACTTTTTGGGGATGTACCAAGTTACTCTAAGAGTCAGACTAAGCTCTTAGAAACACTGATGCCGACTCAGAATAACTCAAGTTCACTCAGTGCAATTGATACTGGTGCAGGCACAAAGCAGCAGAATCAGCCTGTGTGCTTTTGTAGGAGCAACGTTATTTATGAGGCAACCATGTGGTTTGCTGCCTTTCATTATCAGTTTGAAAGATTCTGAGGTTGCCACTGATATTTAGTGAACATTTTCTTTGTATCTAACAAGACAACTTGCCAAATTATTACAGCTCCATTAATTCCTTTGATGAATCATAATTAATTAATTACAAAGGTCCTAATTCTGCAATACACTTAAGCATGTTTATTTGCATGCCTGAGTTCAACTGTGCAGCAGAGCACTGGAGATTATATTTTTAATGTCCATAAATCCCCTGAATCGATGCTATCAAAGTTCACATTCCTGAAGCCACGTGTTTTGCTAAACTGGGCAGTTACAGCAGGAAACAGGTAGAAAAATAAAATGACGGTTGCCTATTCTGGATCTGCCTGCCAGCCCAGACAGGTACAGGGAAATAAGAACAAACTAGAGGAGAATGTGGAAGGTGGCCGTGCGCAGCCATACGGGTCCCTGTGTCAGTCGTGCTGCCACGCAAGCACCGTCTTTCCGTGGGGTTGCAGTGAGGCTGCCTGACTTTCAGCTGTCTGAGGTCCAACCCCACAATCGTGTACAGCCGGGGCTCTGTGTGCTGTGGGCCAGTCCAGTGACGAGTCCTGTCTTTGCAGTGCCTACATAGACAAAGCAAGTGACACGGCTGAGCAGGTGATTCTGATAGACAGCCAGCTGAACTCTCCTGAAGGACTGGCAATAGACTGGGTTCATAAGAATATCTACTGGACAGATTCTGGAAACAAGACCATCTCAGTGGCCACTGCAGATGGAAGCAGGAGGAGGACACTTTTCAACAGTGACCTCAGTGAGCCAAGAGCCATTGCTGTTGATCCCACACAGAGGTAGGTGTAAAGACCACAAACACTCCCTTTGCCAACAGACACCTTCCGGTCTTCTTTCGGCCTCTCTTCCAAAAACATGGGTGGTTCTCATCACATCAAGACTTCGGATGCCCTTTAAGGTAGATCAATCCATTGAACTTAAATGGGATTAACTCTTTGCAAGGCCACTGCTTTTAAAGGAAGTTGTGAAACAATGGTCAGGTCATGTGTTTGATGGACCTGAGCTGGCCCAGGCACATAGGTTGTGCTGGGAAATTGTCTGATATGTGTATGGGCTACTTGGTTAAGTGACGTCCACATAATGAGCAGACACACCAGGAGAGACTTTGCACAGGGTTACCAAGGTGAGATTTTTGCATTCTGGTGCCAGTTTTGTGGCAGAGCACCCTGTGGGACAGCTTGTGGCTCCACTTGGTGCATATCAGAATTAGCTGAACTGGCTGAGGGGCTTTGCTATACTAAGGACAGAAAAGGGCACCTCCTACTCTGATAGTAGAGTTCAATTCACCATTTTCTTGCATCTCTCTGTTTCAGGTTCATGTACTGGTCTGACTGGGGAGACAAAGCTAAGATTGAGAAAGCTGGCCTGAATGGCGTGGGGCGGCAGGTGCTGGTAACTGACAACATTGAGTGGCCAAATGGCATCACACTTGGTAAGTGCCCAGCTGAGAGCTATAGCATCCACTGTGGCTGATGTGCATGTATTTTTTTTGTTAAATAGGAAAACAAAATCATAATGTTCAAAGGCTGCAGGAGCTCTGAGTTGCTTTTAGGTGTTACTTAAGGAAAAGGGAACTTTTGGGGGTGGATGCAGAGCCAAAGCAAACCTTTGGAAGTCCAGGAGGCATCAGAGAGTTCTTGGTGCTAGTGTCTCTGGACCTGGACCTGTCTTAGAAACAATGTCAAGACACTTGGTTGGACTGATGGATGCACAGTACATCAAGGAAAGGGACAGAGCCTGCAGAGCCCATTTCCTGTCGACATTCCTGGCCAGCCACTCTGCGTGGGGTCATGAAATCAAACCCATCTTGGCCTGTATCCTGCATCCTGCTGGCACACCGAGGGCTGCAATCATTCCTGTTGCCACGGCAGGGTGCAGGAGTGGAAGGGCAGTTTCCTGCCCTCATGAGGCAGCAGGGGACAGCCCCTCTGGAGTCACAGCTCTAAGTCTTTTAACACCGTGCAGATGTGATGTTCTCTGCTTGGATTTGTATTTGAAATTCTGACCACAACAAGAAAATGCTGCTACTGTTGCATAGTTTTGAAGTGCTACTGCTGTGAACAAATAATGTTATCCTTTAGTAATTAAGAAATTAATTAATGACTTGTTTAATTACAGAAATTGTTTTCTGTTGGCACTCATCCACTTGCATTCTGTTTAGTGAATCCCATCCAAAATTAGTAAATTTGCTGCAGGAAGAGAAATTCAGTGCTTAGCATTCTGAATAACATGGGATCCTTCCCTCCCACTCTTCCCTGCACCCTCCCCAGAGCCTGGCTGGATGTGCTAAGAGTGTCCCCACCACCAGTGTCCCCCACTCTGCAGCAGAAGGGTTTCTGGGCCCAGGATCATTCCTCTCTCAAAGTGTGTAAATCACCCAGCTCCTTCAGAGAGGTGTTTCATTTGAATTGCAGTTGTTGTTCTCCAGCAAGAGGCCAAGGACTGAATAGCCTTGAGAAGGATGAAGCTTCTTGCTCCGGCACAGATGGAGTGACTCTGGGAAGCCCAAACCTCTGCTGGGCTGCTCCTCCTGGTTAACAAAGGAACCTCATTGTACAAAGCTGTCAGTCAGGCATTCCCCACACACACCAGAATGTTCCCGCTTTTTATCTTATTTCTGGGGTCTTATCCCAGCATATCTGGGCACCGATTCAAAATCAGAACTAGTGGTTAAAAAAAAAGGCCCAATAATAAAGAGATTAGTCATGCTGCCAGCAGGAAAAACATGCCGGGCAAGAGAAAAAGGGTTGCAGGAGATGTGTGTAATTTTGCTTCATTGTGTTTCACTTCTCAGATTTGCTGAATCAGCGTCTCTATTGGGTAGACTCCAAATTGCATTCACTGTCCTGCATTGATTTCAATGGCAGCAACAGAAAAGTCCTGATCTCCTCTGTTGATGATCTGAGCCATCCTTTTGGCTTAGCAGTGTTTGAGGTAAGAGTTGAAAATGGGTGCAAAACAGACTGGAGACTGCAAGAGGTCTCAGAGCTCTTCTTGATTAAAAGCTCTGCCTTTTGCATAGCACAGAAGGCTCAGCGAGGGCATTTGCTGCTATAGAAACCGATTAACCTGGTGTGGGTTCATGGGGGAAAACTGTTTTCTAAAGCCCTGAACTGGGAGCAATGTGTAGCCTCGTGCTTCTGCCCCATGCAGTACCAGTGCACCCGTGAGGGGCTGGCAGTGCCCAGGGTAACACCGAGAGGAGAGGAGCTGCATGGGCTCAGAGCAGCCTCTCAGCCTGCAGTTAGTGAGCTCTGCTGCTCTCACCAGCTTCGTTACACACCGGCTTTGCATTCCTGTGCTGCGTTTTGTGGTGCCAACAGAACCCTCAGGGAAGGACAGACCCTTAAATTTTCCTGTGTTGGCTAGTTGCTTCTGCTGTCCATCCCAGCATCTGTAGAAGTACCCTCAGAAACATTTTCACCTGTCTGAGGAGTCACAAGGCTTCAGCTGGGAGTACCTGTGCCAGCAAGGCGTTGCTGGGCTCCCCCTGCAGTCACTGTGCACCGGTGCACTGCTGAGGCTGGGGGCTTGGCATGCAAAAGTTGCTTGTTCACCTATTTCTGCAAGGTTCAGTTCATTCTCTTTCAGGCTGAACTGCTCCACTTAGGACAAACAAACCCTGCCACACATCAGAGAAATTTCCCTGTTCCCAAAATTATACCTCTTGTCCTACAAAGGTATAACCCTGTTTTCACAAAGGCTTCCAACTCCTACTTGAGTATCTTCCACTGAAAACCTGATTAATCTTGTAGATTCAGTGCTATTGTACCCTGCAGTGTCCCACTGCAGCCTTACTAAAAGCAGTGCAGTAATTAATTAAATACCACAGTTTAGACCCTCAAATGTCATCAGGGAAGACTCTTCTGTACTTTAACCAAATTTCTGCTCCTTCATCTCAGTCTCAGAGCTACTCAGAATCACAGAGCACTTTATAAACATAGAGGATTGCTGTGCTCTGGAACATTAGAAATGACAGTGTCCACAAAAAAAATAAAAACCCTGCGGCTCAGGAGTAGCATGAACCGAAGGTAGGAACAGTGTGTTGACTTTGTGACTACTGGAGTTTAATCCAACTTGAGTTGGATTTGAGCAGGGCCGGGTTGGAACTCCTGTGCCTTTCCTGCAGGACAGAGTGTTCTGGACTGACCTGGAGAACGAAGCGATCTTCAGCGCTAACAGGCTGAGCGGCTTGGACATCTCCGTTTTGGCAGAAAATCTCAATAATCCTCATGACATCGTGGTATTTCATGAATTAAAGCAGCCCAAAGGTAAGACCTGTCCTCAGGGTATTATGGCCCTAAAGCAGGTTTATCTCAGCTAGTAAATGAAATGCTTCCCTGTGATTCTTGATGAGAGAGAAAGCACAGGTAATAATGGAGAATCAATGCCTCATGTTTGAAGTTCCTGCATAATTAATTCAGCAGCAGCGTTTATTGAAAATCTGCAACTTGTTAATAGCTGCTTAATTAGCATCTTTGATAGCTGTGAGTTACTCTTGTCACTGTGACGCCTTCCATTCATTATATAGTTGGGTGGCTTTTATAGTGGTGTGTAAGGGTCTCACTCCAAGCTGTAAAGATGCTTAAGCAGCCTAATAATCGATGTAGAGAGTGGAATGGAGTCTTCTCAAAGGAATAAACAAAACAATGAGAAAAATAACTTGTCTTTGCTTTCATCCTTGAACAGCTCCAGATTCCTGTGAGCTCAGCCCCCAGCCCAATGGAGGCTGCGAGTATTTGTGTCTTCCTGCGCCTCAGATCTCTCCCCATTCTCCCAAGTATACCTGCGCCTGTCCCGACAATACGTGGCTGGGTCCTGACATGAAGAAATGCTACAAAGGTAAATACAGTCACATCACTGTGCCACTCGTTCAGCTGAATCATACTTGGAGTGAATGTATGTCCTGATGGTGGAACACAGACGCTGGAACTTCCGTATTGTGCCGCTTGCTGCCTTCTGAACGCAGCACTGTGCTTCTCCTTTAGTGAACGCTTGCTTATTTTTGATACAGCAGGAAGAGGATAAAGGGGGATATAAAAAAGGATAAAAGCCCAGTACTAAAAGTGTCAATGGTAATAAATCATTAAAATTTGCCATGATATTGCCCTTTAGATACTGGCTCTGGAGAGCCAACGGTCATTGCTGATAATACCCTGGAGAACAGACGCGTGGTTTCAGTGCAGTTTTCCCTAACATGCAAATAGCGCCTGGTACAAATTCAGAATTCTGACACACTGAAAAAAACCACACGTTTTTGAACTTCTGAACCACCTTCCATCCAGAGTGCTTTATTACTATTAATGAATTCAGCTTGACCTCAGGAAATCATTTCTGTAGCTTAAGGAAGAGAACTATTGATAGTCTGACTACCTGGTAAACAGAATTGGAATTTAGTTTCTGCTTCTAATCATTCAACAGTCCTTCCCAGATTTATATCATCTGAGATTTGCTTTGTGTACTTATTTTAACCACTGGCATTGTTGCTCATTTTTCAGATCTTCCAGCTACTTCAGCTACTGTCCTGGTTCCTACACCTGCAGCACCCCATATGACCGGTACCCCGACCCTCACAGCTCCACCTGGCAGTGCCAGCACCACCGCTGACGTCACCCCCAAAGCTGTATCAGAAGCCACAATTACCACGCCAGGTCACTTGCCTTCCACCACATCCATCCTGATAGATTCTGAGATGACCACTGGAAACAGCAACTTGTCACAGCACTGTAAGAGAACTATTCCTCTTTTCTTTTTCTGTGTACACTGGATGACAAGAACTCACGCACCAGTGCGAGACCTGATCCGAGTTATAAACAGGTAGGATGCAGGCACATCCAATTGCACAGCAGGAGACACCAGGTGCTCCTTGAGCAGACATCAGTGTTATGGTGGCTGATGTGATCTGAGTCGCTTGGGATGTTGATACGTCAGGTTTTCATTCATCCAACAGCCATGAAACAGACTCTAGAGACAAGGCCCTGGGAGCTCATCCTACTCCTTGCCTTGTGCCTCATACCAGTTCCTCCCAGCTTCAGTGCTTTTTGCAGTGCTGCGTGCCATAATAGGGATGATCATACAGGCGCTTCACCTAGATTAATGAATCGTTAATGGGATCCAGCACAAGCTGTGGGTGAGAAATGCCTCCAGTCTGGCTTTAGTGCTGCTGGATGTTTGGAATTACTGCAGCCCAAGCCAAGCTGCATCTGGTTTGCGTGGCTGTGCTTTGCATGTTCATGTGGCCTGATCCATGACGTAAGTTTAAAGTTCTGCATTACCTACCAGAAAGTATCCCCGTGGAGAGCAGTACCAGGCTCTCCTCAAGTTCACTCTGCATAACAAGTGAGCAACGGAACACCAGCCTACCAGCTCTGTGCTAACAGGTAATCCTCAAATGGTGCTGCCAAGGTGAGGCAGGAAAGTGAAAATTCTTTTCAAGAAAAAAATAATTCTAGTCCAGAGAAAAGACTTTGCTCTTTAGAATCATCACTCATGACCTCAAACAGATCTGGATTGATCTAAAAACCAATAAAATACTTTTTTTTTTCCCCTAAAGGTTTCATGCACAGGCAGTTTCCGTTGTATCAGGAAAGCAAAGCTAACCCGCTGCTGTTTGAGTAGCGTGCTTGGGTGTGGGGAAGCAGAATCCAGTCTCTAAAATTCATTCTTGGAAGTTCCTTCTGTGCAGATTTCTTTCAAATGGAATAATGAACTTTTTAATAAGCAATGGCAGCAAGGTGCTTTAATTGTTCACATCTGAAATAGTCTGGCTTGTTATTAAGTAAATAATGATGTAACAGAACAACCTGCCACAGGGAAGTACTTAAAAGGATAATTTGCCTTTTAAGTTCCATTAATTAGTGTATCAAAACACAAACTAGAGTTAGTTCCTCCTCTCTCAACTCCTAATATTTTGGAAGAAAATTACATTTTCTGTGCTGATCCCTTATTGCAAGAGCTCAGAGCAAACATTTTTAAGTATATAACTTGAAGGGTAGGTTCATTTCATTTTTTATCATTTTTCCCTGTCAGGGTTTAGGGTCAGGGCAGCCCCTTGGACCTAAGGCAGCCACTCTCTGTTAACCCCCCCTCCCTCCCCAAAGGGGAAGAGGAAGGGAGTAAGGGAGGAGACTCAGCATTTAGAAAAGGAAACTAGAACAGCTTGAATGAAAATAATAATAAAAATGGAATATATACAAATAGATACAGGATTGGTGTCGAACCCAACACCCCCACTCCCCACTGGTAGTTACGTCACTGTCACCACTGATGCTGGGGGACAGGCAGAGGGAAAGTCCCAGACTGGGCCCAGTGTACTGGATTCAGGAACTTGCAGCTCAGGATCAAAGGCAGAACGGATGGAATCCCCCTCAGATGGTGGCTAGTGAAGAAGAAACCGGAAGAGGATCCCAGCTGAGCAGGGTGGGGTGAGATACCTCCTGAACCCTCAGTTTTGTACTGAATGTGATGCACATGGGATGGAATCCCTTGTTGGTCAGTTTGGGGTCCCCTGTCCTGTCCACTTGTCCCCGCAGGTGCTGCCTTTAACTTTCTGCACCCCCACTGTGGTGCACGAGATCCAGCAGTGGCCTTGGTCTGCACCCCAACCCCTGGTACTGACTCTGAACGTGGGGTGTTATCACTGCCAGCAGCAGACACTGCCTGTGAACACGGGCTGCTGACTGCAGACAGTGCAGTGAGGTAGAAGAACTGAGCTGGAAATTTAACAGAATTAGTTCTGTTCTCACTCAAAGCAGGACACCCTATAATTGGTTTTTTTCTCTTGTAAGGAAAATATTGAGGGGGGGGTCATTCTTGCATGCCGAGGCAGATCAGCAACGCGTGCTATCAGTGTTGAATAACTCGATAGCTGTAAAGAAAACAAAAGGAATTAAAAAGAAAAGCTGTGCAGATACCTTTGAACTACATTCTGACAGCTCAATAAATCATTAATTGTGTCAGCACTACAAAGTGTTCTGCTGTGGATTTTTAAGAGCACTATTCAGCATCCCCTGATCCATGCACAGAATTTCCATTACATGTCATGTTTTTTAAAACTGGCCTCCTTTTTCGTGCTTCAGAATTCGATGCCCAGGTACAGCTGCTGACTCAGTTCTGGTTAGAGCTTCTCTGTCCAATAACAGCACGGAGCAGCTCCCTTAACAGGCTGTGCTCTGCTGGTGTGCAGTCTGCACTCCTGCGATGGCAGCAGCACCTCCTGGCCAGGCTGGTTATTGTTCCCAAGAAGAAACAGTTCAGCTAAGCCCTGATTTGTGTGTACGTGCTTCTGATCGATCTTCTCCGACACAGTTTTATTCCAAAACTTTTCATACTCTTTGCTTACAAAAGACTTTGATGGGCAGAACAACACAGTTACTAACACAGAACATTCTTTAGTCATGGCTTTAAAACCAGCAAATTAGTTAAATTATCAGAATGTCTTCTGTAATTACAGATGCAAATGATGACCAAGGCTTTGATTCAACTGTGACAGCGGCTGTTATTGGAATTGTCATTCCTGTCGGTAAGCTGATTTGATTTAACCTTCGAAGGAGGTCGTAGCGAAATGCTGCTGTAGATACAGTCCCAGCTTTCAGGGCCAGGGTGGGAAGGAGCGCAGGAACTGCTGCCAACGGGGAAAAGCAGCCTGGCTTCCAGACATTGTACAAGGATGGCTGTCGGCATGGGAGCATCCCAGCAGATCCACGCCTGGCTAACAGCCCTTTCTCTCCCCTTTGCTCAGTGGTCATTGGCTTGCTGTGCATGGGGGGATACCTCATCTGGAGAAACTGGAAACGGAAGAATACGAAAAGCATGAATTTTGATAATCCAGTGTATAGGAAGACAACAGAAGAGGAAGATGAAGACGAAATCCACATTGGACGAACTGCCCAAATTGGTCACGTCTACCCCGCAGTAAGTGTCCGAGGAGGCTGCTGACAGCATTTTCAGAGTTAAGATAGAGAACTGTCTCAGCTGATTACAGCATTGCTTAGTTGCCATTTAATGACAAAAAAACAGAACTTCTTTAATGATCATTGAATAGGTAGAAGCCTAAATTTCTAGGCAGCCCATGCAGTTGTTATAGTGTATAGACCACTATATTCTCAGATACTGTGTTCAGATGAGAACAGATGTCCTGATCAATACACCTAGGAAGCCAGCAAGTGTACAGCCAGCTCCCGCAGCTCAGTGTGGGACAGCAGAGTGCTTACCCTGCACTGGATTCCCTTAGATCTGTGCTTAAACTGCTACCACATGTCTAAACCATCTTAAACATAACTGGAGTTTCTCTACAAACCAGGGAGAACATTTTCTCTATAATACAGCAGTGTAAAGAAGAGTCAGATTCTTCACAAGGAGGAATGAGTGAGGTTCTGTAAGAAGTTAAGGAAATCAGCCTTGGCAAGGTGAAGCTCTGCAGAAAGCACTCACTGATTCCAAGAGCAAACGCTGTGTATCCAGAAGAGAGAACCTGTTCTGCTGGGCAGTTCGTCTCTGAAGGAGCCTCTGTCACAGCAGCAGCCCTGGTGAGATGCAGCGCTGGCACTTGTAACTGCAGTGCCTTCCTGGAAGAGAGGATAAAGCTCTGTAAGCAATGAGAGAAGGCAGTATAGCTTCTGTAGGCAGGCAGGCAGGCACATAGGTAATGCTCTGTATTATCTACAGATCCTGCTAAGGTCTCATCACTTCCAACAAACTTTATCCCATACACAAGTGAAGTAAACTTTCCAGCACCTCTTTAGTAACACTTGAGTGCGTAACTCCATTTGGGGGGAAAACTGTCAGTGCTGAAAGTAGATTTGTCACCAGTACACTAGGGACAACAATCAGAATTTTAACAAGAAATACAAGTTAGCAACGGTATCACAAGTCACTGGTTTTTCTCAGATGTGGGCTTGGTTTTTTCTTTCACAGCGTGTAGCGTTAAGCTTGGAAGATGACGGGTTGCCATGAGGATGAAGTTGCTGCTCTGAACACCACGCTGAACAAATTTGCTTTGGATCACAGAACCTGCTTCTTCTTTTTGATCGCTATTTATGTTGCAGAAGGGTAACCACAAAGTTATAATGAACTGCAAACATCCAAAGGATGTGAGAGTTTTGTATGTATAATCTTTTATACACATTTTAACTTGTTGCACTACCCATTTGTGATAGTGAATAAGAGACAGCTGAGCTACTAACTCAACGTACACAACCGGCCAGGCTGAAGGTTCAGTAGCTATCGCTTTATTTTAAGACTATATTTATAGATATTTTGTAAATATGTTGAATATGCTTTGTGGCTATCCATCAACATAAACCCAACCCTGTACAGGCAGTTTAGAAATATTTATTAACAAAATCTGGATTATAAGATCTGCTCTGTAAATATAGTAGAGGGGTGAGAGTATTTATTTTTTGTATGTTTGGCTTGCTGTGCATAGATTATCTGTGTATATATCTATCCAGAGGAGATAGGTATATAG
>JANHFX010004475.1:0-15726 GCA_027560015.1 Chloroceryle amazona
AAAGGGGAGTGTCTCTGGAAACAGTCCAAATAAACGCGGACCCGCCATCCTGGCAGTTCAAATGAACAAGGGTCCTTCATCTGCCACCTCCAACGGACCCGGCTAAGAACTGGCACTGGCCTGTAGTACTGGCACCAGTGTCAGGCCCGGTAGTCACTATTGCTCTTACCATCACAGTTCACCTGCCCTTGGGACTTTAGTCATGGAGGATGTATGAAATGGAAAGTGGGAATGGTAAACAGCAACTCCACTCATTTCCAAACATTCCTCTTAGTCTAGACCTGAAAAAAATGTGGCTAATACAATTTACATTGCAATAAAATGTCTCAAAAATCATCTACAAAGCTTCTGTTTTCAAACCTTTACCCCACAGAATGAATAATTTCCCAGCAGTGTCCCTTTAAAATCCCAGTTAACACTCTTCCAGTGAAATGATCAGCACTGATGGCCCAGACTTTTCAAGGACTTTGTAATTTTTTAGGTGTCTTAAGATGTCTAATGCTAAACACATACATGTCTACTAGCAGTGATACTCATAGCATCTGCAGAGAAAACTATGGTTAGGCTTGGGCACATCTCCACATGCCTTTGCTATTCCATACTGTTGTGTCTTCCTATAATAGGCTGGTCGTTGCAAGCAGGTGACAGGTGTCTATCTTCATACAACTCTTCTCAACATCAGCCTCGCTAGATTAGAACTGTCTCTTGCAATAGATAAAGCCAGTCGTTACATGAGTCACTAAATCACTCTGGGTATCTCAGAGACATAAACAAAGTGCTACACCAGTGCAAAACTTGATTTTGCTAAATCTGTCCTCTTCCTGGGGAAAAAAGGCAAGGCGTTTTCACAGCTATCAGAATGGTATCTTCCATGAACACTCTATTTACCTGAAGCTATAGTTTTGGGCTGAATTACTATTTCATCCTGATAATACAGAGATCAATGCAGGCTGGCCCTGCTGACTGGTTGGGAATCCGAGTCTTTAAAATGTGCAAGCGAACACTCCTTCTAACTGGGTCCACTTCATGGATCTGTGACTTTTTAATTAGTGTCCGTGGCTCAGAAAACCAAAAATCAGATAATGTTTTCCTGAGTGTGTAAGTTTGGGAGGAAGAAACAAGAACAAAATCCCCAAAACTATGTTCTTGTGGCAGAAACACTATAAAACATAGACTTGTAAATAGAGTGTATGTTTTCACATCTAATTTTTGTCCAAGCTTGTATCCTTGTGTTACTTTTCCTCTTACTTTCTGGACAAATCATGAAAAGAAACACTCTAAAAAAGTTTTCATAGAGACATTAAAGACTCTGAAAAGTCATGTTCTTCAAAATAACAGTGACTTTGTAAAACTGAACTCTCTGTGACCTCCAACAGCAGCTACTTTAACATACAATAGGAGACAACTCAATAGGCCTGTCCAAAAATAAACATCTCTTTAAATAATATTTTAACCCCCGAGACTTCACACAAATAGAGCAAACACAGTGTTATTTAATAATACAAATTTAACATAATAGACCGAATAATTTTCAAAATTGAGACCTTTCGCATTCCAGTTTTTGAGGGCACTTTTGAGCATAATAGATGGCTCTGCTGCTTTTGGATCAGTGTTTTCCAAAACAGATAAATGCACCACACTGTTTCAAAAGGATGTGTCCATGAATGGCATGAAATCATAAAGCCTCCATTGCAAATACTCATAGCAAAAGTCATTTTTCTTACTGATCATTTGTTTACTCCAAAAAAGAGGAAGTGCCTATCGATTCAATAAAGCTTACCTAGAATGAAAGGAAATAATTATTAATGTAACCCTACTATATTAATTTATGACTTTTGCTTCTAAACATAGACACCCATGTGTGTCCAAGTCACATATAAGCCTCACAGCAATTGACAGATGGGATAACAAGTGATGTTGTGATGGTTGCTGTGGTAGTGGGCCTAGTGGCAGCAGCAGCCTCTTCTTCCTCCTCTAATTGTTTTAAAAATGTTATTTAAGAATTTTTAAGAATTTTTAAGAAACTGATTACAGACTCAAAGTATTGCTTGTAATACAAAGGGCAGCCATAGCTTAGAGCATTTTAATTTGGGCTATTAGACCCACCAGGTGCTGTCTGGTCCACAGCACAGATTGTTACAGATACTTTTTATCAGACTACCCTGGATGCAGAAACTTGTGTGGCAAGTTCAGTGCATCAGGTTCTGGGGCTGAATGAGGCTGCAGCCACAAGCAGGCAGTTTTTCTAGGAGGTAAGAAGCAGCACTCTGAAATTCCCCAATTTGGCCCTGATGACCGAAGACTGGGACACAGATCTAAGCATAGCATATCGTTTTCTTAATTTGAAATGCTTACTTATTTGGAATTGGTGTGAGAATTTGGTATTTCCTTCTATCAAAGTAGTGAGGTTTTAATGGTAACTAATTTGATATTGGCTTTGATGAGCAGCTTTAAACATTTTTATTTTGATTATCTGAAACCCAACTGCACAAACAAATAACTCATCACCAGAATTTAGCACATGTGCATTATCCAAACAGGAAATGGAGATGTCAAACAAGCACACTGTGGATTAAGTAATCTATGAGATGGAAAAGATGATATAATGATTTTTCCTCTTCCTCATAGATTTTGCCAAGTATTAACTTCACAGGCATTCATTTGTTTAGACAGTCTTCCTCCCTAAACATTGGTTTACTTGTAAAACCAGATATATTAATACCTAACATCATTTTGATTGATCAATTTAAATTCCCGATGGACTGTTAGAATGAAGGATTATTTTACCCTGAAATTTCCTGAAGTTCACCTGAAGAAATAAAGCCTTGGATATGGCCAAAAAAACCCATAGAAGAATAAGAATAGAATATAGACAGGGTAGACAAAACAGGATAGCAGAAAGTACAACCAAAGAGTCTATGACATCCAAATAACTAGCAAATAACATGTAAGCTGAAAGGCAGAATGGACACTATTTGGCTGAAAATTAAGCTCTCGCTCTCACTTAATCTGTGCATAGTCACTGGAAGCTATTAAAAGTATTGGAGAAGATACAAAAATGTCTATATGGTTTCTACAAAAAACTAAAAATGTACAAAGGGAATATCATGTATGCATACTGCAATTGGAAGAAGTAGTTAGATTAAAGAGCAAATCAATCTTAACTTTACAACCTTCAGATATATTCATATTAGATTTGTTCCCTGATCATATTTACTTTCCTGTTCTTTTGTTTTTTTTAGTGGCTGTTCTTCCAAAACCTTCTTGCTGTGGAAGATTGGAATCAATTTCAATATTCTATTGAAATGAATAGTCTGACTGTAGAAACACACAGGGAAGAATTTTATTGGAGAAAAAACAATGTTGGAAATAAAATGCTAAAACTGGAACTTGTCCTAAGAACTCCAGTGAAAATGGAAATAGAGGAGATAAGGATACAGAAAATGGTGGGAAATATACAAAAGAGAGAACTCAACTCTGGAACAGTTGGAAGGAACTGAGTGGGGGCATGGGTGTTATTTTACTGTAGTTTGTTTGCTCTTCTACCACAAAGAATAGTAAGATGTAAAATATCAGCTGAGATAGATCTCCAAGAAAATTTATCTTTCTCATGTAGTTCTTGTTTTTGTTTACAGCTTCAAAAATCTCAGTTCCCATAAGTACTTAGTTATGACATTTAATTTTTCAGTAGTTCATTCCTCTAATGTCAACCAGCATATGGTGTTAAAGGAAAGAATCTGATCCCTTTACTCTATAGCCAGTGATGGTAAGGACAAAAAAAAACCCAACAAAACTCAAACAAACCAAAAACCCAAAACCACTCAACAAAAGGACATTTGAAGAATGAGGAAACCCATCTGCTGCTACTTGTTTTATAATAGCTTGTAGGAACATTGGTCACAGATCATACATACACTCTACTATAAACAGAGTAAAATGAGGGCATCCTGGCCAGAAACATCTTACACTATAAGCAAATCAGGCAGAATCTCCCATGTCTAGACACAGACAAGCAGAAAGATGCTGAGAGCTAGACAACTACTGACTGGCATTTTTGGCAAAAGTATAATTTAAAAAACAAATTTAAAAATGCCCCAAATCAATCATCACTGATTGTTTGTAATATAATGGACACTTGGTATCAAATTAGAGATGAGAAAAGGCTGTGGTTCAGATGAGAAGAACATTAAAGTTTAGCACATTATGTTGTAGATAATCGAGGGTGCAACAGCACGCTGAGCAGGTAACAGCAGCATCACAGTGAACCTATTAATTTCAGAGAAAAGGAATTTTATAGTTCAGATCCAAAATAAAGTTTATAGGAGAGTTTTAGCCATGGATAGACAGAAAACGTGCAATCTCAAAGTTACTATGTATAATCTCAAAGTTATTATGAACAGAGTTAATGTACAATATCTAGACTATCTGGATGGGAGGACTTAGAGATCAGTGCTGAGTGGCAGAAAGTACAAAGATGTTGTCTGCAGAGTGAAAAGAAATGGGAGGAAGGTTTGGAAGGTAATACTGGGAACTGTCCTTAACCATACTGAATTTGAATTGATGGCTTAATTCAAAAAATTCTGGAGAGACATCTTGAGAGTTTTGTCTCTGCAGGAAAAAGCAGTCTAGGGTGACTCAGGAAAGTTACTTTAATAGCATGCAGCTTATTTTGACACTACGAACAAGTCAAGGGGACAAAGGACAGAACTGCTTAGAGCTTCCATGGGAAAGTGATGAAGAAAACACTTTTCCAGACATGCAGACCAATGCAAAGCAGTAGCATGCACTCACCAAAATAAAAGCCAATTGAAGAAATAAGGCCAGTTAAAGAGAGTGTCTCATAGGCTGAGACCTTTAAAAAGAAGGCAATGTGAGAAGAGATGAAAGCCTTCAGTAGATCTCAGGAGATATCTGTTGACCCTGGCTGAGTATTTTGGGGTCCCACACTCCAGCTCTGAACCAAGCTCAGTGTATTGGGGATGCTAATTGTTAAACTTAGCCAGTGTGGTACAAGCAGGAATCCACCACTGTATTTTAAGAAGGCTGAAATTGAATGCAGACACTCAGGCTCACTGAAGGGATCCAGATTTATCACTGTGTCTAATCTGTATTTTTGAAACACATATTATTGTAAGTAGTATGAAAAAAAGCTGTCTAGCCAAATAAATGTTGCCTGACACAACAACAGTAACAGCTGTTTTATCTCCTTTCCCATAATTTGGGGGTCTAGGACAGAGAATATTTTTAAGTGCACTTTGAAGCAGTAATTCATGGGAATTTAAATTAGAAGTATGCTTTCTACTGAAAAAAAATGAGACATCCATTAGGTATAAATAATTAAAGATGCCGAGTTTTAAATATGACATTCATCTATTGAAATTCCCACATTAATACCCAGCTATGATAATCTATTTCTCTTCTAATGTCTTAAAATCTCTTTTCATGTCCTAAGAAGTGCCAAGAGAAAACATATACAGTCAAATGATTTAATGATCTTGAGCAGGATACAATGCATGTAGTATTTGAAATTACTTTATCAACTCATATAACCAGTTGAGAAAAGCAACTCCAATATGTTCTTCAACTACTAGTTTATTTATCACAAATGAGGCATTTTCTAGGACTTTGTCCAAAACATTCTACAGTTCTACTGGCTATGCTACAAATTATCAAAGGAAATAGTTAGTGCTATTTCTAGGAATTATACATCTTAATATTATTTAATATTTTTCATTCGAAGATTATACCACTGCAAAGTTTTTCAAAGCAATTTTAAACTTGAAGAAACTGGTTAAGAATTGTGAGGATTCACTCAAACTATCCAAAGAAATTCAGAGAAACAGTCTTATTACTTCATAATCCCAGTTCTAGAATATATTCTTGAAACATTTTTCAGAATTAAGATGAGCATCCCAGTGAACAATCCTGCCTAAGGAATAACTTAACAATGATTACACTAAAGCTTTTTAAGCCTCATGTGGAGTGTCAGTGAACACAGGGCAAGAGAAACAGAGCAGTTACACACACCTACTCCCACTGGCAGTTTGTGCTGGTTTTGAGCTAATTTCCACATATTCCTCATTCAAGGATGGGAAGTGGATTCTTAGCATATTTTGTGCTTATCTGGATGCTCAAGATTGTATACACTGACCATGGCATTGCCAGGATGGAAAGGAGATAAAAAATATTATGAAGATTAGTTTCTGTAAGATTCTTCTTTGGTTTGTTTGTCCTGTAAGACTACTGCATTTGCACACCTTGCACTCTAAGAAAACTGGGCCTTCCAGAGCAGAAATCCAAATTAGTAGGCTATCCTCATCTTCTTTGCTTGCCAGCCACTTGTAATACAATACTTGAGGATGTTTTTGAAAGCCTTTCCCTTTCTTGTCTCACGTGGCTCTAGTTTCATGTTTTCCTTTCCTGCTCTTATAAAAAATGTTTTGGAAGACTCTCCACTCTGAATATGTATAATATGAAATGATCAAAATCATGCCCAAAATGAAGTTACTAAACAGGCCAAATCTATCAGCTTTTTATTTCCAGACTCTCTAAAAGAAGGATGGAATTTTCACTTCGATGTGTACAGTTAGCTATCCTGCCTTGAACCACACTTTCACCTTGATCCTTTTTTCTCCCTCAGAAATATTTATTTTCTGTTTTGAAGCTTATTGACTGTAAGGTCAAACTGGAAAGCATGCCATCTATATTTCAGTTAAACCTGAACTCTGTAAATAAACAAAACAAAATAAAACAAGGCAAAACCAGTTTTTCTTTGTTTAGATTTGAGCTTCCTGAGAACTAAGACCTTTTCCATCTGCTTGGACCTTGTCACAAGCTCTTCCAATACACTCAAGATTCAAAAAATTATTTTTTGGAGGACATATTGTACAAGTCATCCTCATTAAGAGAATGTGTTTCATTTTTCCAGAAGGCAGTTAGCATGTAATGCATAATTAAAAAAATAATCTTGAGACAGTTTTAGCTATAGAACACCCATCAGTCTTAACTGCAACATCCATAAAATATGAATTGAAAATAAAGACATTACATTTTAAAGCAAACCTCTCTCAAAAAAAGCCTGCAATAGCATTAACACATCCTTCATATCCTGTGGGTCTACATCACGTTCATGTTTATGGTCTCACTAGACTACTAATCTGACGTGTAAGATTAAAGAGATTCAGATGTCCTAAGCAGCCTAGGGGCACACAACAAAATGTCTCTTCTAAAGAACAACAGATATGCACAGTACATACTGACATTAATTTTGAGATGTTCTTTTAATGTGGAGGATCAAATACAGTCTATATGATGTGGAAGAACCTGAGTCTTGCTAAAACAAAAGATTTGTAAAGTAATTGTGAAAATGCCTTTTAAATTTGAATGCTTTATTCTTAATATGGCCTATTTACTGACTCCAGTACTGTCTTACACCAGAAGGCTTCTCACTGTCAATTAAGTACAAACAGAGTGTAGCAACGTCCTTGTAACTGTGCAAACTACAGAGTATTACATTATTAGCTTCCTTAGGACATGGCCATGTGTTCTAAATTTTAACAGAAACAATTAATGCACAAAGAGCTTTATGCTTGATAATTTAAAAATTCAAAAGCTTTTGAAATGAGATTTCACTGTGTAGTGCAGCATACAACACTAAATTTAAGACAGTCAGCCTAAACATTAAGTGCTTTCAAGGAGCACATACTGAATAAATTTGGAAGAGTGAGCAACCATTTGCTTAAAAGTAGCAAACTTGTTAATTTTACATTACTTTGAAGAAAACATATAGCCTCAAAAGTGGTTCAGAAAGCGCCAACAGGAGTCTAGAAAAAAAGAAAAAAATTTGTTTCAGCACACTTAAAATTGTCCTAATATCCGAAGCTGTGAATGACAAAGTAATAGAAATCTGTTTGCTTGTTCTTAATAATAATATAAAGCCAAGTGAATGCAATAAACTTATTTTTAATACAACACTTTCAAGTATTTGTCTTCACATAGAATATAGTCCTGCATTAAACTTTTTTAAAAACATCATGACTTTTCATTAAAAAACTGCATTTCTGAAAAGTAATAGTCTTGTACTTCAACTTAATATTAGCTTGCATTTATTATTAAGCCACAAAACATTTCTTGAGTGTTTTGCTTTTAAATTCCATGTGAGTGACCTTACTGTTTTTTCACAATAAAGTGTCATGTTGACCTGAATGCTGGCTAAAAAATCTTTGGAAAAAAGTTTAATGACTGAGAAAAACCTACTGAAAAACCTACTGAAGAAGCTTGATAATTAGAATTGATGGCATTTCCCTGTAGAAATCATTGTCTGTCTCCAAATATTTGCTGGAAGATTAATCCATCACTTTGTTTGATATCTATATCAACTTCAAAAGAATGAGAAAAACAGCATCAGTATAAATAGATGTATGTATCATGAGACCTAAATAGGAGCTTTTGGTGGTCTGGAGGTTGAGGATTCTGGACCACAGACTGGTAAACTATTTTAGGAATCCAGCCCTATGCTAAAATGCATATTCCTCACTACCCTTGGCTTTCCTTTAAAATAAAGACCAGCATTTTTATAACACTTCCTTTCACGTTATTGGTCATTTACCCTTTAGGTGCATATCTGTGTATGCTAGCATGGGAGATCTGTTGGGATCTTTAACTTAGGCTTCTCCTTCCTACATCATAATAACTCCGTTTTTGAATACTCGTGTTAAATAGATCCATGGCTTTCACGAAAAAATGTGTTTTTTTGACTGGCCTTAAAATTATCTACACTGTAAACAGCTCTGTACCACTTCACTACAAGGGATGTAAATTTCTGTTGCAGGCCATTCCTTTGAACCTGTGACTTCTGATGAGTCAATTGCCTTGTCTCTGTGAAATAATCAAATAATATTTTTCCTGTTTTATGGTCAGTTCTGATTTCAGCAACTGCAGCTTTTTTTCTACAGTAGTTATTAAAGACAGTTAATTCATTATCTCTTGGATCACATACTTACAAGTACTAAACCAGACTTCAGTTTCTCAAAGATTCCCTAACATGCTAAATGAGTCTTGGCAAGTCATGCTGCATCTTTAAGTATTTTGCATGTAAGTAGAAAACTTTAAATTGTATTTTTATGTTCTTCATCTCTATAAGAATGAAATTATCTTTTCAAGAAGTAATGAATGATCTACAATAAAACACAAATGAAAATGCTTCACTGGAGATAAGATTAACTAAACACTACAGTAATTAGTTCTAGGAATTCATGCTTTCATTATTTGAACAGGTAAGATGGAATCAGAATAACAGCTTGGAAACCCAGTATTTCCATTTAGCTGCAGATGGTACTGATATTGCAAGGACACTGCAATTATCAAGAATAATAACAAAAAAAGTAATATGGAATGAGAATTAAAATACCACAACTGATTAAAAGTAAGCATTGTTAATGATTATAATTATAGGGCTAGTAAACTCACTAGGAAAGAGAAAGGAAGAGACTAATTACGGAGAAAAATAAGGCACATATTGACCCAAAGTAGGTTGCATAGTCATTAGCACGTGCTTTTCCCACAGTACCAAAACACCAGTAAAGAGCTGTAGCGAATAAAGAAAATTCTGACATCCAATCCAAAATAAAAGAAATTGCAGTTTCATTGTATCATGACCATACCTAGCTATTACCTACACCTCAGGGCTTGGCATCATAACCAGATTCAATAATAATACAGTACATCAGCTGTAGCTCACAAAATCACACCATGCAGGCCACAGCACAGTAATAAACCCGGCTAAATATCCCATTGAAACCTTTAAAATACATGGTTACGCTATGTGAGTTAGTTTTAGCAAAATGGCAAATTTCAGCTAATACTATTTTCTTAGCAGATTTTTTTCCATGCTCTTTCCTATTTGGTAGATGTGGGATGGTTACAAAAGAAAGTGGTAGGCGTATTTGCAAAAATCAATGAATGTAAACAAAATTAAGCAAAAGTCGTAGCTTAACATCAAAACTAAGTAAGCTGATGATCTTTCCTGGGAGTCACATCTAGTTACAAAACATTGAGATGGCACTTGGAGAAATCCCCAAAGAAGAAAATTCTAAGTATAATATAGTAAGCTAAGAAGAACTAGGCCTCTTTGCACCAATGAAAGGAAGGACCAAATTTTGTTTGGGAATTCACAGCACAGTGAGGATATGCCTAGTATGCATGGTCATTCTGAGCACTGTAGGAAGACAGGAGATGATGCAAAGTTATCAAAAAATGGTTTCATGCAGCAGCAGTTTCAGACCAAGTACTACACAATGAAAATTAGGATTAAAACCACTATTGATATACAGAATATATATTCTGGCACTGGCACTGCAAACAAAGAAAACCAGCCCCATTCAGCAAAGTGCATATGGTTTCCCAATGATGTAAAAGTACCAAATTAATAAAACCCTAAGACAAGGGTACAGTGGAAGCTTTTATGTATGTCTTCTGTGGGTATGCTAGTCCTGTGGATTCAAATTTTTGGAACAGTCACCATTTCTAACAAGTAAGATTCTTGTGGGTTTGGCTATTTGATTTCAACTGAAACATCTGACTCAGAGCCAAATCATAGTCTTTCAAACACTGACTGTAAGCCAAGCAGACTTCAGAAAGCCCAGATACAGTATACACTGTAATAAACACAGGTCTTTTTATTTTTTTCTTATTTTCCAAATTAATTAAAGAATTATAATGGCCCTAAACCTCCATTAGTGCTATTATAAGCAGAATAAATGAACCATTCCCTCTTTAAAATAAACCCACACAACAACCAAAGAACAAACAGGATTTACCTCTTCCTACTCTGCTCATAGAAAATAAAATTCCATGAATAAATATTTTGCATCTCACAGGTCTATTATATCATTTGAATGACAGGTATCTTTCATTTTTCTTATGTAAACACAGAGAAAGAAGAACTGTAGAGTAATTTATAAGAATATTAATCAGTATTTTTTACCTACACTTGGGGAAACCCTGTTTATTACCAGAGAAATGGATGGTCTGTGCCAGATTTCGAACAAATTATAATCATGGGTTGCAGCAGAGATCCAAAAACTAAATAAATATGAGTAGGTTACATATTTAGGCATTTAATGAATCATCTGCGGCATTCTTTGCTCCAAAACTGAGTTTACAATGGCATTAATCTGCATTTAGAAGCTCTTAAAGAAAAATAAACATATTATTCAGCTAAAATGTCTTGTAAACAATTGAATAAGTTAATCAAAGACTTGGGGTAACCTGGTTGCACAGTAAGTGGAACTACCTCCAGCATCTTTATATTGTTTTATTTTTCTCTTAATGTCCAAACCAATAAAAACAAAAGATATCTTTTTTACCCCATTAACATTTTGTTTCAGTGATTATAATTCCTCACCCATTTTTTCTTTAGTAATTTTAACTATATAATTAGAATTTCCTGTTGGCTTTTCCTTTTAGTTTTTCTGATTACAGTCTGTCTTAAAATACAGAAGGCATTTATATCCTGAACATCTTCTAGAACAGCACCAAAAATACACTTACCAGAGACAGTGAAAAATGCACAAATGAGTGACCCTTAGACTCATGAGTCAATAGAGAAAGTTGATATAATCCACCCTCAACAACAACAGCACATTCTGTCAACTCAGCTGAAGTTGTCAATATCATCACATTTGCAATAGAGATACAATCATGGCTGGAAGATTCCCACAGCCCTGCCAGACTTCTCAAGGGGATTAGAACTTGTCTGACTGCAGTACACAACAAAGACATTGTTAAAATATCAGCACATCAATCAGGAGGAATTTGGAGACTTTGAAGTTTAAAAAATAAAACAACAGTGTGGGAAAAAGAAGCAGTTAAACAGTTAGGTGCAGTTATGTTCATCGATTTAGCTGAAAGACACACTTTCTGGTGAGACCATGATTCTTAATTTGTTGGTAATAAATTTAGAGATAACTTTAAAAAAAATCATTAAGATCAAAAGTTATCTGAAAGTACTTTAGCTTCATGTTGGTATTTTTTTGTTTTTTTTTGGTTTGTTTTCACACAAGGAAAGAACTAGAAGAATACAAATGATCATTATTTACCATTAACCATGAGTCTCAGGTTCCTAATTAACAAAGCATAGAGCCTGAGTCTGCGCTTTGCTATGCTATTGCCAGTGTTCCAGCTGGGTGGTGCAGAAAGTCTAAGGTGGTCAACCTGTTAAGAACAGGGTGTAGTAATTGTCAGTACTTTCCCTCCTAAATCGCTCTCTGTATTGTAGGCAACACATAAACTTTAGCCATATAATATTCAGTGATAAGAGTAAAAATGAACAATACCTACATTATTTCCTATGAGCATAAACTCATTGGGCTGGAAGTTATTGTTGCAACCTCCTTATAGTAAACATACAGAAACCTGAAAGCTTTTATTTTGTTAATTTTCATTAATAGGTTCTGTCACTGTCTGGGTATGGATACAAGATAAACATCGTTTACCAAAGGTGTCAGCTAGAGTGAGGTACTCAAACTCGAGGTTTAAGGATTCACCAAAACATTGCTATGATTTCCCAAGAAATTTGTACTAGCTGCATGAGCGGACTTCTCAGTACTTCTTATGCAAGTCCAGCAAATATCACGATTTTAAGAAATATTCCAAAAGTCAGCATCTCCTCAAAAGTATCTTTAATAGATTAGTCACAGAACTGACCAAGGATATGTAAATTCCACATATGCAACAGATAAAGAGCAGCACATATATGTAAACACAGAGAACAGCAAACAGAGCTTTCCTAATACTGCTCTTCTTGCTACATTTGTGCCAACTACAAACAAGTCTTACCGAAGTTTACACAGTTTCAACCAAGTTTCCAGCTCATATCATGCTTGGTAAGTCTTTCATTGCAAATAATCTGATTTTTTTTCAAAGAGCACTGAGGTCTTTATGTGAACTATGAGGGCATACTGACACCAGCATGAACTTGAACAAATACAAGAATAAGCAGCCATAGTTACTGGGTAGCTTTCTTAGTTTAACATCCATGGACTTTGCAATAACTATTGTAAAAATATATATCCATCATTTATAGCGTACCAAAAAAAAAAAAAAAAAGAAAAGAGGAACAAACAGAAATTATAGGAGTAAGTAAAACTGTATGGCATCATTAGAATGCTACAACCACATTCTACAACTGATGCATCCAGTGGTCATTGGATGAGCAGGCTTATGCACTGTTGGGACAGAAGTGTGCTTGGATAGACATACTGTGCCCACAAAAAATAAATGCCTGTTTTTAAATTGTAGAGCTGGCCTTAACCGTCACTGTATCATCAGCAGAGAAATAACGAGTCTGTCAGAAAGAAATTATAGACTAAATAGAGTTGAGTTACTCACTTGAGCATGAGAAGATCCAGTTGTTACCACTATATAACTATGCAGAAGCATGCCACCACCATATGCTTGCTAGAGAACGTAAATTAAAAAATAGAAAAAAGGGACTAATATATTTCTAATAACTGCATAGTACTTACTGGAACAAACATAGCTCAGCTGGCTACAGTAGAGCTGTATCAGACTCCTAATATGATGATCTTGGCTCTTCTATGTCTCTTATTATTCCTCAAGAGTTTGTAATAAAAGGGCTGAAATCAGAGAAATGCAAAAGCATGAATTCTCAGTGAAACATACATAACTAGATGATGTGATGAGAGCAGGAACTGACAAGAGAAAGGCCAGGTCATGAAGCTTTCAGTTTGTACATGCCAACAAATTCAAGGTGCATGAGGATTTGCAAATGCTACACAATTTGAAAATCTGTTCTGCCTTTAATTTTTTGGTTTACTGCCTTTGAGAGGAGAGGAATGAAGTGTCAGATTACAAAGTGGAATTCTTACTGCTGACCAGAAAACATTGGATTTCCTTGTTTGGATCCTAAGGGAAAGAACAGTAGCCACTGCTATGGCTTTTTGGAACTGAATTTCTAAGCAGCAATGTAAACCTAAATATGGTCCCATTTTAGATTTATAAAAATCTACCAGATTCACTGGTCTGTGCTGTATTTTTTTTTATTTATTATGGCTTTAATGAAAGAAAATTCTATCTTAAATGTACTTTTTCTTTCTAGGGTTTATAGCTATCATTTGATATTTATGAAAAAAAAAATTCTTTCATTTCCAGGTTTTTGAGAAGATTTCCAGTTTTTTGAGCAGAAAACTAATATTATCAGGTCTGTTTTGAAACTGAAGTTACATAAGTAAATGTATGTTTGATATCTTTCTTTGGAGTCATATCTAGCTAATAGTTATTTTACAAATAAAGACACAATGAAAATAATGAAATAATATTAAACAAGAATAGAGTGTTTGTAATATGCATAAGTTTAAAAACTGAGAGAGTTATTAACTGGGAGAGTTAAGTTTCCCTTCTTCCAACAGTGACATAACAGTTGCCTAGCTATTGTTTAGGATGAAGCTGTGTTCATAAAACTTTGTCTTTCATTCTAATGCACACTGGCAGTAAATTTATGCAAAGCACAATGAAAATAAACCCAGCACTAACACCTAAAAAGAGGTCATTATATTTATTTGAACATGACATCAAACAAGTGTCATTAAATCAAATTAAGTAAAAGGATGGCTAGTGGCTGCTATTAAAAAATCAGCTTTTGCTAGCAGCATGTGATGCTTACAAATACATTTCTATAGGACATGAGAAGAATCACTCTTGAATAATGTTGTTATAGAAGTGTCTCAGCATCATCACTGCTTCTGAAAAGTAAGATGCTAATGCACTGAGTAATTTCATCTTGGTATTTAGAACCAGAGACCCAAATTTAGAAGTACAAAAATCTTGGGCAAAGCTTGCTTTATTTGGATTTGTGTTTTGGATTGTGTTCGTACATATTTGACAGTGTTTCCCACAGTGTTCTATTAGAGAAATTGACTGCTCTTGGCTTGGATGGACATACATTTTCCTGGTCAAAAAGCTGGTTAGATGGAGGAGTCCAAAGAGCTGTGGTCAATGGAGTTAAATCCAGTTGGTGCCCAGTCACATATGGTGTCCCCAGGTCTCAGTACTGGGGCCACTCCTGTTTAACATCTTCATCAGTGATTTGGATGAGGGGATAGAGTGCATTCTCAGTAACTTTGCCAATGACATCAAGCTGGGTGGAAGTGTCGATCTGCTTGAGGGTAGGGAAGCTCTCAGAGGGATCTAGACAGGCTGGATCACTGGGCCAGGGCCAATTCCATGAGTTTCAATAAGGCCACATTCTGGGTCCTGCACTTTGGCCACAACAGCCCCCAGTCGCACTACAGGCTTGGGGGGGAGTGGCTGGAGATCTGCCAGTCAGAGAAGGACCTGGGGGTGTTGACTGACAGCAAGCTGAACAAGAGTCAGTCAGCGGTGTGCCCAGGTGGTCAAGAAGGCCAACAGCATCCTGGCCTGTATCAGGAATAGTGTAGTCAGCAGGCGCAGGGAGGTGACCATTCCTCTGTACTCGGCTTTGGTGAGACCACACCTTGAATACTGTGTCCAGTTTTGGGTCCCTTTCTACAAGAACGACATTGGGGTGCTGGAAAGGGTACAGAGCAGGCTACCAAGCTAGTAAAGAGTTTGGAGCATGTCTCTCATGGGGAAAGGCTGAAGGATCTGGGGCTGTTTATCCTTGAGAAGTGAAGGCTGAGGGGAGGCCTTATTGCTCTGTACAGATCCCTGAAGGGAAGTTGCAGT
>JANHFX010004483.1:0-11053 GCA_027560015.1 Chloroceryle amazona
CGGATCGATGGAGCTTCGAGACAGAGAGGGCTGAGCCGGGCTTGGGTGATTGATGATCCCGCGGGCAGCCCGCAGCCCTGCGCTTGGCTTTCTCCCCGTAGCGGCCTCTCGCTGAGCGGCATCCAATTAGGTGACCCCCCAGGTCTCCCGATCGATTTTCAGGGGGAAGGGTCCGCTTCTCTCATCGTGCCTCCGGCTGCAGCACTGGGGAGAGGGGCTCTGGCTGAGGGGCCGGCTCTGGGAGAGCACCCGCAGCCTGGCAAGGCAGGGGGGCTGCACGCACGGTACTTCGCCAGGCATCCCCCCTCCCCGGGGCCAGCACAGCGCTCCCTGGGGTGCTGGTAACGGGCGCGGGTCCCCCTCCAGCCTTTGCTGCTGCTCGGGACATCCCCACTCTGCCTCAGACCGGCGGTGGTGTCACCTCTTCCTTCCCTGAGAGAAGTCCTCCACCGCAATCCTGGGAGTAAAGAGGTTCATTTCGCAAGCGATTCTACCTCCTCCTCGCTCATTAAAGGAGGGGGCAGAGCCCAAGACGACAGAGTTCTTAAATTAATCAGCACAGTTTTCTAACTAATGCCCTTTATGTTTTACATAATAATATAAAGCTTTATTCAGAGACAACAGCCTCCTACATCAAAGATCCCTCTCTCCCATTCTGAACTTTTGAGCCCTTCTCATTGCAATTAATGCAGAAAGATCTAAATAAAGTTACAGAAAGCAGCTTGCAGATAATATCTCCAGCGAGGAAGCAGGGCTGGCTCTGCGTGGCAGGCAGAATCACAGGAGCAGCTTTGCTCACCGCTCCACCCGTCCTGCTTTTGCGCAGCCCTGTGCCCACGGGTACAGAGGCAGAACTGCGGGAGCAGCCACAGTGGGTGACCACGGGCTGCGATGTTCTTCACCCTACCCAGGACCTGGCATCACCACCTGGGGGTCAGCTCAGAAGAGGAAAAAGTTTAATTTGATTCTCCAACCTGTGCCTGGAAGGCTTTGCATCGTCCACTGCACAAATACAGGGGGACAGGCTCCGGTGACCTCATTTACACCGCTCCCTAGCCAGCCTGGGAACGCTTTGGAAGTTCCCTGGAGGCTCATGCCCAAGGGGTTACGACCAAGAGGATCTGATTTGTGGCTGCTGGAAAAGCGAAGGCAGCGGCCGGCACGGCTGCCCAGCACACAACAGCCCAGCAGCAGGATCTCCACCACCCCGATCTCCACCACCCCCTCTGGCCGCGATGAGGACTCCAGGCTCCTTCCCCTCCATCCTCTGCCCAGGTCATCCTTCTGGAGAGCCCAGCCAGCCAGACCATGTCTTTGGTGAGCCCCCGAGCCCCACTCTGACCCATGCTGGGAGCTCTCCCCACACCTTCGTGCAGGCTGAGCTCTCCCATTGCTAATCTTGGCACTCCGCAAAATGCTAATTGCCGTGCCTGACCTCCCCAGGATAACAAGGGAAAGCCTCCCCTAATTAGCACTGCAGTCCGTGGGTGAGAGAAACCAAATGTTGACTGTAGAGCGGCTGCACTTACTGTAAATTCCAACATATGCTGTGGAAAAACGCCACCTAAATAAGGCTTCAGAAGCACGGGGTGTTTAAATAATAATGAATACCCACTGCTGTTTATTACAGAACAGAAATGTAATAAGAGGCAAAGCTGCGGCTGCGTTTCCTCCTCCCTACCAGGAGGTTCCACACAGGGCTGGCGGCAGGGTGGGAATCCCGGGGACCTGAAGCAGCCCACGTTCCTGGTGTGCGCACGATATTCCTGGGCATTACAAGGAGGACTTGCAGAGTCCCTGGGATGTGGGCACCTCCTCCTGCTCCCATCTGGCCAAAGCAGAGAAGGTGCCAAAGGGCCAGGGGGGAAATTCCCTGTCCAGGGCTGCGCCGTAGGGAGTGATGGGGGAGTGGAGGCACGCCGTGCTCCCACGGATGAATGACCTCATCTTTAGAGGGAGCTGAAAACTTGGTGGGAGATCGAGGGCACTATAATTTGGGAATGGGAGATACGCAGAGCAAGAGGGAGTTGGGGGAAAACGTGTCAGACAGAGCCTGTCAGCTTCAGGTAGGGTTTAACTGCTTTTTGAGGTAAGAGATGTTCTCTAGCACTTCTGGGTTTCCAGTGGTCACTTGCGGTAGCCCAAAGCATATCAAATATTTATTTGCTTCTAATTAGGAGTAATTACCACTTGATCTAGAGGAGGGATGCACCCAGAGAGCCCAGAAGCTCCATACATTTACCGCTGAATCGCCTCTGCTGCAGCTAATTAAAAGAGAAGGGCTCCTGCCTGCCTGGCCTCTTGCAGCCTGGCAAGGAAACGGCCGAGGGTTTGGTTTAGCGAGCAGGACCTCGGCTGATGCTCCCATCTGAGCCCTGCAGGCACCACTCAGAGGGACCCAAAAGCAAAACCAACATCACCTCACCTGTAATTCCAGTGGGATTATTCCCTCATCTCCACTGCCATTCGGCTCCAGATCGAGATGTCTCTCACTGTCTCATTTTCTGCCTTCCAGGAGCCCTTCCTGCCCAGCTCTGCCCGCTGGGAGCAGGCTCGTTGCCACTCGAACTCTCCTGGCCACTGGATGCATGTTCGGGTGGGTTGCTGCAGCCCCGTCCCTCTGCTGCTCCCTGGGGAGCTGAAGGGATGAAAACACAGTGTTAATAAGATGCCCAATTAGCACTTCTTCAATCAGAATTAGGTAAGAAAAAAATATACTTGTTTACATTGTCCCCTGGGAACAGGACAGTGCCCATCATCCCTGCCACCCCGTTTGTGATTTGCTGCACGCACAGACAGGAGGAGCTGAGCACAGCCCTGGTATGGGGTCCGGCTTTGGAGGAGACAGGGGGATGTCGGGCACTGGACAGACTGCAGGACCCTGTAAGCGCAGAAGGAAAGTAGAACACCACGGTGCCGCCTCTGCAGAGGCTGCACAGCTTTCCGAGGGTCTCCAACAATAAAATCACCTCACCAGACTTTCTGCCCCGGGGAAAATCCTGACCTCCTGCTCACCCGCAGCCTCTGACGGGGCCGGAATGAACAAACATGCCTTGGAAGATGCCCTGCAGGTCAGCAGCCTTGCACTTTTTTTGATCCAAGTGAATTCTACGGATGGAGGAATTGCCTGAAAACTCAAACTGAGAGGGAAATAATTCTCTTATGTGCCAAGAACTGAACAGATTAAAAATAATAAGGCCCATTTCAAACTGAACCAAAAATTTGAGAAAATCCAAAACATGGCAGCGAGCAAGCAAATGAGTGTCAGGGAACATCCCCAGACAGGCCGGATAACAGCAACTGACATATTTTGTCTCACAATTTAAAAGGCTCGTAGCTGCTTTTCACGTCTGCTTCCTTGCAATGAATAAACTTCCTCTCCAGAATGTGTACTGTTTTGACATTGGTTTTTTAACATTGAAAAATGCGTTTCTGAGCTGATAGTTTAACTCCTCAGATTTTCATACACATCACAGCTTGATCCCCTTCTAAAAACCATTTCATCTGGGACAGAGCAGCATTAGCTCAAAGGGATGATGTATCTGAAGGATACTTCACTAGCTTTTCTCCCAGGGCTGTCGCTCCACCCCCACCGATCTGCTGGGGATTGTTTGTCACCTCCATGCCAGGCTTTGCCCAAGCCCCAGCTCCAAAGGGAGGGGAGCCATCCGCCCACTGCTTCTTTCTCTATTCCCCCCCTTCTCGAGGAGAACAATTGGGCACCTAAGTAAGTTTCAAGGACTTAAACATGTTTGGGCAGAGCTGTGCAAAAAAGACTCATTTAGAGTGGCTGGTGAGCGCGGCGGCTGTGGGAAAATACTGTTTTCTCACTGCGGCAATGGGGTTAGAGCAGCCTGCAGAGAGATGGGCTCTGCACCGCCAGAAACCAGCTCCTGGGCACGTGCCTGGGAGCCTGCCCATGTTTTATCCCCATGCTACCATGCCCAGCAAGCCAGCCCTCCTTCCCATTCCCCTCTGAAGGCAGCGGGCAGTGCCATGTGGGACAGGGGACATGGCATCTGCAACAGTCTCTCAGCCTGCAGCACGAGCCACGTGGCTGGTAGATGCTCCTGCTGCCATTTGGCTGTGGAGCATCACGTCCACCTCAGGTCCTGGAGCCCCGGGGCAGCCCCAGTGCTGCTGCTTCAGCCCTTTGGGACAAACCCTCGCATCGGCTCATTCCAGGACCAGCTGCTGCTGAGAGACAAAGGTTTCCCAGCCCTGCCGGACCCAATAAACAGCTGTTCTTCCCTGCTCCCGGCCATCAATCACTGCTGACAGCCTTCCCCCCATGGTCAAGAGTCAGCTTTTCACCTTAATTTCTTAGAAGGGCTTTTTCACTGGTTGGAAACTCATAAATACGACTTTGCAAGGCCAGGTAGGGCTGATGATGGATGGCTGCTTCACAGATATGCCAGAGGCTTTGACCTAATTGTCACTGAAATACTTCCCGATTAACTCATAGATAAAACCCAATTAAAACTTCTGCTCTTCCCAAAATCCCTCCTGCCTACTTTTCCTCCCCATCTCAAACTCTGTTTTAAACTAGACCCAGGCTACCTGGGCCTGCTCTAGACCAATGAGGATGCTGTGCCCAGCACCTTCTGTGCAGCCATAGTGGCTCCTCACAGCATTGAGGGCCTTAGGTGCTGGGAAGAGACTCTGGGGAAGTCCCAGTGGACCCAGAGAGGGTTTTGCAGGCAGCCCACAGCATAAAAGCCTTCTGGGTAGACGCTGCCAGCTAGAGGGTATTAACAGCAGGGAGGACACACTTTTTCCATTTTCTTCCTCTCCTGAATAGACCCACTTCACAAAAAAAAGCTTCTTTAGCACATTTGCTTTGATGTGCAATAAGTTAATTACTGGAATAAGTTCATCCTTCTCCCTCAGTATTGAATCATGTAGAACATCCACGTAAATTGTCATGGAGTTCCTCATTTTGACTCAATTTATTCTTTAACCAGCCCTAGCAAGAGTATTTCCGCAGAAGGCTTTTCTCTAGATTCCATTTAACAAGTGTATCCATTATTATTTGTTCTCCCCATATTCATCTCAGACCATCTTCTAGAAAAAAGCCTGCAGCCTGTTCCACCCCCTCCTCCACAATCTCCCAGGTAGGCACCAGATTTGGTTTTCAACTTAAATGTCAGCGTGAAGAGGGCTTGGGAAGTGCCAGGCACCTCGCAAGGTGACACGAATGCACAGGGAAACTCAGTGCCTGGGTTTTACTTCTGATTTTTTTTTTCCCTTGCTTCTTCCCCTTCTCTTGCTCCTCTCAAAATAATCTCTAGGTAATGCATTCAGTCCTGCTGGGCTGCTTTCTATCCCTCACGGTGTTTGCCAGTTGACTCTCTCCCACTGAGATCAAGTCTCTTATCAGGGATTAAGCCTGTAGTTCAGGAGCGCGGCTCTGAAGCGTGCCGGCAGAGCGGGCAGCTGGGATGAGCGAGCCCGGCAGAAGTCACTGGCACCCAAGGGACCAAGAGCAGCCCAGCAGTAGCAGAGCTGTGCCGGGAACATCACGGCCACGGCCGAGCTCCACGTGACACGACCGCACGATGGTGGGTCTGTAACGTAGGAAATGTTAACACGAGAGCGAGCAAGTGGTGAGGAAGCAAAGCAGAGCTGATTAGATCTGAGGTTACATTGCATTCTCTGATCGTCCTACTTCCAGGAGGCAGGATCTCTAGCAAAGACATTCCCACTGCAGCTCTGCACCTGGAAAGGGCCACGGCCAAGGGCAAGAGCAGAAAAGGGATTTCTCTCCTTCGCACGCTGCTGAGCTGAGGCACATCACTGCCTGCCCTGCCTATCCCGGCGGCACAGGGCATCGGCTCCAGCCTGCCCTCAACACCCACGTGGAGCCTCAGCACAAAACACAGTTAAACAGCCACTGTGGCCTGGAAACCAAGCTGAAAATCTCAGGAGAAAAGATTTACTAGGTGCACTCCAACCCTGAATACATATCCTGGAGTTATGGGCACTTGCTGTGATGGCAGCCATCATGACAACCCCCCACTAGAAACCCTCATTAGTTGAGTTTTGTCACAGCCCCAAAGAGTTATTAAAATACCCTCCACACCAGGAGAAACAAGTCTGAAAACATCAAGCTGAGTTAGTGCTGCAGAGTTGGTGAGGAAGAGCTTTCCTGGGGGGATACTCGCACCCAGACAGTAGGTCCAGTTCAGCAACTGGAGCCACATCCTCACATCCAGGCAGCTCCCATTGGCGCTTCAGCACCCACTGACCTTCCCACCCCACCCTGGGGTCCCCCCAACCCCACTCCCACGCATTGAGTGGGAAGTCCTCCATCACCTTTCTGAAGTCGGGACACTAAGCCCTCATATTTTGTCCAATTTCCTGCCCCTGATGCAGCTCCACAGGCAGGAGCAGCTTGAACAGGCTCATCACGGCTCTGTGGAGCTGCACCGAGGGCAGCACGGCAGTGGAAATTGGACGGAAAATGCTGGTGCAGAGCAGGTCTGCAGCTCGTGGGTGGTAAGTGCTCATCGGCTCCACGGGAAGGCAGCGCGGTGGCCCCGATGACCTTCCTGCGAGTGCAGCAGGGATGCAGGGGGTCCGAGCCTTGTCCTCACACTGCCCTCAGAGTGAAATGAGCTGCCAGCCCCCCATCAGGCCCCCTCGCTGGAGGGCACGGCCCCTCGCCACCGAGGAGCCGGCTCACGCCACCAGCATCACACCGATGCCCAAGCCCAGCTGGGCAGAAGGGGCCATCAAGGCTGTTTGCAGCTTTACACAGGCTATCATGTGCTGAGTCGCAGCAGGGGACTGTAAATGACTTTATAGTTATTGTTCCTCAAATTGGACACCCCCTTGGAGCTTAGATAATATGAGATGAAACAGCCTGCAGGAGGTTGCAGTCAAGTGGAACAGTGATGGAGGCTTTTTTTCCCCTTCCCGAGAAGGAATGCTCCTCCTATTTACTTTTCCTGCACACCTCTCCTCCTCCTCCTCCCTGACACCGCGTGGAGCAGAGCCACACGTGGCAGTGACAAGGGTGAGCGGGGACAACATCGCTGAGCAAATCTTGCTGTGGAGCCCTGTGTGGAGGGACGAGCCCCAGGGTTTGGAAACCCAGTTTTGACAGCAAGCCCTGGAGAGGGACAGGAAGGAGAGAAGGGACACCACAGCTCCTCACTCCCTGTCCTGCTGCAGCGGGGTTTGCCGGGAAGCGTTGTTACTGGCAAAACAGAAACATCATCTCCTGTCACTTGGCTTCACAGAGCCGGTGTGAACACACGAGCGGAGGCTGCTGGAGGGAGTGGGAGTGCAGAGGAGGCTTTGAGGTGAGAGAGCCCAGGCAAGAAGCAGAAATAATGAGGGATTCGGAGAAAGAGGATGTCAGGGCTTGCAGCTGGGCAAAGGGAAGGCAGCTTGTCATGGAGAGGGGGGGAGCAGAGGCCTGGGAAAGAGAGGAAAGAGCATCTGAGTGCAAAGGCGCTCCTGCAGCAGCCTGTGTGCCTCTGGCAGGGAGGGAACGAGCTGACGCAGGAACACGAAGGAATGGTCCCGAGTGGAGATGCCCAGCCTGGAGAAGGGGGATCCAGGTTTGAGGAGCACAGCTGGGCACAGACAGGAGCAGGGAAAGCAGCAGGATGAGGAGCACGGGGAGTTTGCAAGGAGTTCAAACCTCCAGGCTCATGCCTTAAAAAAATATCACAGAGCAGAAGACACAAACTAAAAATAGAAAATTCATTCTCTAGGTGGTATGTCCTACGGTTCCCAAAACAGCAGGAGAGGAGGTTGGGTGCTCGAGGGTGATGAGGAGAGTTCTGGGGAGCATGTGGGGCTGTCCCCAGCACGTTTCCCAAGGCACATACACCTGAGCACATCTATCACCTTTCTTTTAGGGCACTTGAATTTTATTTCCCCCTGTATTTTACAGGTGCCTCAGAGGTCAGTCACAGTGAGGAGCTGTCTGCGGGTGCCTGTGTACCCAGGCAGAGGGACAGGCTGGCTTCCCGCAGCCCTCGAGGGGAGCCAGGTGGTGATGGAGCCGGAGAGGCTTTGCCATGGGGCTGCATCTCCGGCACGTCACGGGAAGCCAAGCGAGGGAAAGCTCCGACCGCGGGCGAGCGCAGCCACTCTGTTTGCCTTCCTCCACAGCAGATCTGAGGATTTAAATCAGGTCTCGATTCTGGTTTAAATTATAGTTTACTGTTCTGCGCCCCGCTCAGAAGTGAATTACCTTAAGCAGCAGTATTAATAACACGGTTATAATTAAGCTTCATTACTGTAGGCAGTTTGCTGAAACAAATTGCTTCTTCATTATTATTATGGCACCTTTGGTAAAAAGACATTTCCCCAGAATGCGACCTTGATGCTTTATATAGCAAAAGCTGGGAGATGATAGAGATGTAAGGATGAATTAGCATCTTTTACCTTCTACATCATGCTCATTAAAAGGAAAGCAACTCCAGTCAAAACCAGACAGCCTTGATGGAAATTTTAATCTGAGTGAAATGGATAATGAATAGGTTTGAACTTTTCCTGACATTTTTATGGCAGTGCTTTATTTACATTAGGCTTCTGCTCACACATAAACAAACAAAGCAGAGGTGGGGTCGAGGATGGACAGGACATGGGCTGCCCGCCACAGGGTGGCTGCAGAGCTGTCCAAGCCACAGCATGGGCAGGGCACCAAGCCACTCCCCTGTCCCCAGCCCTGTGTCCCCGTACTCAGCAAGGCCTGAACACCCACTACAGAGAAGCTCCCAGGTTACCCCTGCCCTCCCCCGGGGCTCTGCTCTTGCTTGGCTTCACCACCCCAAAGGGACACCTGGCAGCAGCAGGCAGGAACCAGACCCTGCTCTCCTTCTGTCACACCGTTTGTGATCGCCATCGCACAAATCTCCCCTGTCAGTGCCCCTTGCAGGTGATGCCCACCTTGAAAAAGCTGCCCCATCCCTGCTGACCATCTACAAGAGACAAGCACAAACCACCTGAGAGCAGAGAGCCCTCGGGAGGCTGAGGGCTTGGTTTGCAGTGGGTGCAGAGCTCCTGGTGCCCTGCAGCACCCAGAGGCCTCCAGCCAAAGCTCACAGCCCAGTAGCCCCGAGAAAGCTGCTGCAGCAGAGCTCACACCTGACTGTCCCTGCAGCTATTAAAACTAAGAGAGACATTAATTTCTGCATTGTAAGTGCTCAACAACTGAAACAGGACATTATGGAGGGGATGCAAATTGATATTTAGAGTCTAGAAAGATAAAGGCAAAGCAATTTTGGAAGAGATGAGATTAAGAACACACAGAGAGAAGAAACCACCTGTTTAAGAGCTACATCAGAGGGATCATTACAGGTTGGAGAAGGGGGCACCCCCTGAGCAGAAACACTTGTGAAGCACATTCAGAGACAAGTGATTTGCTCAGCTCAGCCAAGCCAACAGAGCAGAGAGGAAACAAGCCAAAGGAAATAACCTTTCTTTTTCCTCCTGCACTCACCAGAGGTCCCAAGCCCCATCTCCTTCCCTAGCCAAGGAGATCTCTGGCAGGTTGTGTTACAGAGCAAGCCTGGAGGAAAGCTGCACAGGCAGGCAGACTCCCTCCCTCCCTGGAGCATCACTAACCACAGCCAGCCCCCAGCAGGGGATTCCCCAGTGGCTTCTCCTCCTGTGCCATCCAAAACACCCATCTCCAGCAGCAGCAGATAATAAGCCCTCAACTTCCACCATTATCACTTTCGCCTCCACAACAGGCCAGCCCTTTGGCCACTTCCAAAGCTCCAGCACTCTCTCCATCCCGGCCAGGAGACTCTTTAACCCATTGCCACAAACCTGGCTGGCTCCCATCCCACCCTGGACGTGGTCCCAGTCCCCCCCACAGCCTGTCTCTGGCAGGACACAGGGATGCTCAGGGGTGAGGACCAGTGCCAAGGCATTTTCCCTGTCAGGGGTGTGAACACGAGCTGCAGAGGCAGCACCAGGAGAACACGTTGCAGACATTCTTGCATACACCACTGGACTAAAAAGAGAGAAAATGCTGCACATACCTTCCAGCAGACTCCTGGTTTCCAAACAAGCCTTGGGAGCACCCCAGAGTTATCTCTGCTGGGGAGGGCTGAGAAGAGTAGGGTAGGCAGCAGGGGAGGGTACCCCCCACCCTGTGCTCTCTGTCCCCAGTGCCTGGGCAAGCCCTTCCAGAAGCTGCTCCTGCTCCTCTTGGCTCACATGTCTCCTGCTGAAAACAGGCTGCACTGGGAAGCACCATCTTATGGGCTGCCCTGTAATGCAGGGCACCTGCCCCTCCCCACCAGGTGCTCTGTGTTTATCCCAGCACAACCAGCGTGCCTGCTCTCACCTGACACCCACCAGCACCCTGGGGGTGATGCCTGAGACCTGGTGGCTCAACCCTGTGTGCCCCAGCCCTTGCACTGTGCACCCCAAATCTGTTGCACTGGCAAGAAAAGCTCCCTCACCTCCCAGATCAGCAGCTTCCCATCCCACCACCCTTCCTAGAGCTGCCCTCGTAGCACTGCCTGACTGGTGGCACGCATCTCCATCACCTTTGGCTTCTGCCACAGTCACAGCATCGGCTCTGGGGATGTGCTGGTGCCAGCCACATGGGGAACCAGGTTGTGTCGAACCTGGCAAAGCGGAGAGACCAACTTTAACAACCCTTCAAGTGCTCATCATGTGTTTCTAGGTGGCTCCTGGCAGCCCTCGGTGACGGACTGTTAGCGTGCAATTAAACTACCTTCTCAAAAGGTTACTGATAAAAATATTTCTCCCCATTGTTAAACAGGGCGTTTATTGGGTCTCACGGTGACCTTTAGCATGACAGGATTTAACGCTGTCTCTGCTGAGGCTCAGAGCTGGCTCACACCGCGTCCCCTCGTTGAATAACACAGGTGGGACTCCCTCCTGGCCCTGCTCCAGGGCACCTCTCATACCAGTGTGCCCAGTCCTGATGCTGTAGCGGCGCTGGATCCACCAGCGCGGGTGCCAAGCGCTCCTTAGAAATGAATTTTTGTCTCCGTGATTTCCGGGGACGTTCAGCCCCACGAGCTGACAATTCACTGCTACATCAGAACTCCCT
>JANHFX010004484.1:0-42500 GCA_027560015.1 Chloroceryle amazona
AATAATAATAGCTATTATTAATTTTGAAGCCTGTGTGATATACTTCAGAGAAGAGGAGGAAGAAGAACTGAAACTATTATTAGGACCAGCACACAGAACCAGAGATGAGGATAATCAAGTACTGGTATTTGGTAGGATTGTACAACCCTTGGGTTGTACTATACACTAGTAAAGAACAACTTCCACTGGAAGGATGAATATATTTTCCTGAGTTAATTTCATTGGTTTTTATCCTTTCAAGGTTTGGTGGTAGAAGATTATAACTGTATCTGACTAGAAATGAGACTCTTGCACAGCTTGCTTACTTAACAACAAACTACTTGTTGAAGCCACTGATTGGGAAGGAATGTTTGTGGTGTCTGAAAGCGATTAACCTGCTACAGTTTTAGGAAGAACCAGTTGTCAATAAAACTGTCTATGTAGGTTGGGGTAGTACTGTGGCTCTTCTTTCAGTTCTGATCAGCAGGATTCATTTATCCAAAGGGGAACAAAAAAAATTTCAAGCTGATTATTTTCCTGAAATTCCTTCCATTGTTGTGATTTGAAGTGTCCTAGGACTACAATTTAATAAGGAAGTTTCCTGAGTGAAAGCAGGACTTGGGTCACTTTTCTCCCCTTTATAAACAGGCACTGACCACAGGTACTCAGCTCGGGGCTGAAATCCTGTTAATAGCTTTCACAGTTGCCACACGTAAGACTTTTGACAAGAGGTTCTGGCCTAAGCAAACTGTGGCTGCATATATGCCCTCTCGCTTAGCACAAAAGTGACAGGCTCAAAACAGAATTAATATTTTCATCAAAGGAGGTGAAGAATCACTCAAAAAAACTCTTATAAGGGAACTGCTGCAGGGAAAAATCAGTCAGCTTAGATGAACTAGGCTGTTTACCACCCTGAATAACGTAACATGCATTTCTTCACTGTGTCTAACTGAAAAACAATGTTCAAATGCATTTCTATATTACCTGTACATGGCAAATAAGCTAGTGTAAATCAGTTCACAGAAATCTGAGTTATCCAGACTTATACCAGCTGAAGATTTGGTTATGTCTGTATCTATCTACACAACCATTCACAAAAGAAATGTTCCCCTTTCATATTTTATATTGATCATATTTTATGTTTACATTCTACAAGTTAAATCCATGTACACTGTTTAGAACATTATGCAATCATATGTTTTTTATGTATACATATATATCCAATTTCTGATAATGGCTTTAGTTAAAATCATGTAGACTGCTTCATTGTTCTTTTCGTTGACTATATTCCTTTTTAAAATTCATTAAGGCTCCACTAATGTTACAAATAGAATATCATAAGCTTTCTTTTTAAAAAAAAAGGGAAAGTGGCAACCCTTCCACCTCCCATTGTGCCCAGTGCCAAAAGGCAGACTATTTTCAAGGACCTCTGGAGTTCTACTATCAGCATTTGACCTGTGTTAAATATTCTCATTACAGTTGCTTCAAATGAATACAAAAGCTTTTTTTAATCCAAACACAGGGGAAATGAAATACACTAGGCACAAGATGAAAGACTTACTACCACTGTGCTATTTGAATGCACTGCATGTTCTTAACATAGGCCATAAAAGAAGCCTGGTTTAATATATCAAACTGTGGAACATTCAAAATAGCATCTAGTAGCAAAATAAATGTAATAAACCTGATGAGACAAAAAAAGGGAAACAGAAACACATATTTTGTTCCTACTGAATTTTTGATAGGCATAGGTACTGGCTGGTGGCAATGTTTTTTAAAAATAATTAGTTTTCTTCTGGCAATATTAACAATTATATGGATTAACCTATGCAAGATTTTACTGCAATATAAATGTAGCAGGGTTCTAATTTATCATTTGTACCTTTATAATATTAATTTACTTCTCACATTTAACTATTCTGTTCAAGAAACTGGTAAAAGAAGGAGACCAATTAAATTAGTATTATCTATTGTATTATCTACAGGACACAGAATTTAGCATATTTGGAAATCTAACAATTGTATTAAATATATATATTAACCAATACATACAATAAAATACACACAAAAAAATGTGTACCTGAGTACTATGGACTTACAAACATCTGTTCAGGATGGTGAAAAAGTATGTATCACAGAAATCTGGGCAGTTTATATTCCTTTTAAGTTTTATGGTAGTTTTGTGGTAGTTTTATGGTAGATTTCTCCATAGGTAAAGAAGGTCTTAAACCTCTGTCCAATCCCTTGCAGCAACAAAAACCTTCAAGTTGCATTATTTGAGCATAAGCTACTTCTGTTCTACTTAGGATAAGTGTCAGGGAACGCATGAATTTTATTTAAATTCATGACAGTCTGTATACTTCAAATACTACAGGCATGTCTGAACAATGCAACAGACTGCTGTGTTACAGATGCATGATGCCATTCTAAATGACTGCCATGAAAACATAATAATTACTCCAGAAAACCACTGCATGTAGCTAGGCAGCTTCTGGTTCAGGATTTAACTTCTTTATAATTTGAGACCTGTGCATTATTTTGTAGGCAAAGTAGAAAGACACAGTATAGTAGCAGCGGCAATTACAGGAGTGTTGGAGGTACAATACAGGGGCTCCCTAGAATGGGCCCAGTGCCCCTAGATGAATACTCTTAGATATTTTTTTTAAATCCTAGTTCAGGCTCATTTACATCTCTTGACATCTAAACAGTTTGTAAATCTGGCCCAAAAGGTTTAAATTTAGATGCTTAAAGTTGGCATCAAGTTACCCGAGTGCTGAAATAAGCAAGGAACCCATTCACAATACATATCAGATAAAACATTGCAAATCTTTTTTCCATCACTTCTGCATCACATGCTATTAAAACACACATTGTCAACAACCTGACTGGCATTCCTGACAGAATGAAAGTCAACTGTAGCACTCTTTGCTGGATTTGAAACAGTCATGGAATCACAGCTACTCATCCTGAATGCTTGACATAAAAAAAGGGAAAGCTTCTGTCAGAAGAAGGTGGGCAGGAGAATGTTTACAGTTTGTACTACATTTGTAGTACATTGCATTTAGGACCAGACAACTAACATCCAAATGCAAGCTGTGATATAAAAGCCAAAAGACACATATTTTTTTTTGTATCACAGGAAGTGTTTCACCACATAGATTTTTCATTATTGAGAATGGAAAATACAGTGGCAGCTGCCTAAATAAAATAACTCGGAGTGCAGTTGATTTATAATACCATCATTTGAAGAAAAAGTAAGTACAAAAGGAATTACTGAAGCAAAAGATACAAGCTAATGGCCTCAGAGATATTAATACATCTTGCAATTATATTGAATATTCTCTTCACATGCAACCCTGTCTTCTACTCTTAACAAAATACATCGTTTTCACTGTTCCAAATTCTCCCTTCACCAGTATTTTGGGATCATTTGCAAAAACAGGCAATCCTAAACTGTGTTGGTAACCAAACATTGTGTACCAAATGTACTAAAATATTTCCCTATACATTTTTCTTCTTGTAAGAAAGAAATCAGACATAACTTTTCAGATAGTTCTGGAAAATTTGCTTCTGAGTTTTAGATATGCCATCACATTAAAATAAGAACCAAATCTTGTTTTTATCATTCAGTCAAATTTATCAAGAATGGGATTTCAAGAGCAGCAAATGTCCTCCAGGTTTTTTTGTAGGTTAATGTGCTCTTAACTGACAGAAAAAAATAAATAAATTAAGAGTACTATGCCATACATATTTGAATAGCAACAGCCCAAACCATCTCCTAATCTATTACAGTTTATCAAAATTGATATATTTTACTGGCCTAGCCACACCAAATCTTTCTGGGTATTAGCAAGATGTAAAAAACCACAGCAGTTTAACAAGCTGGAATGCCTGAAATCTTGAAACAGTGTAACATGTTTCTTCTACGTATTGGTGAGGATAACAAAAGAAAAAACCCAGGTGTTCAGGGGTAGAAAAAAAATGAATAATGATCTTGCCCATGTCAATTAGTCTAGTGGAGTCTGTTTTACAGACAAAGTACAACCCACCACGTGAAATACTCCAACAGTAATACTACATGGATGGTTCTTCATGGAAAGCCCATGGCGAGTGGAAGAAGGAGGTAGGGGATGGACTCTGCTCTTAACTACATATAGTGGGAGGGATGTTTAAATGGTACAACTCAACACCTACTGAATAAAGTGCATACATGAAGTAAATTAATAAAATTTTGCAGGCACAGTCGCTGTTATATCATTATACAATAATTATTTGGAATATTTCCATCTATCAATAATGCCATCTGTCCCACCCAATACAAATGGACTACAACCCATCTGGCTTATTTTTTCCTATTGATTACTCTGCTGAATGAGTTAGCAAAACCACTTACAAAATCATCATATTAGATGACACTGTCATGAAAAGATGTGAAGTAAAGAAAAACACAAGATGAGACTTAATTGGAAAACTGTCAGTTCTTCTTCCAGAAAGTTTTAGCAATGGTATAAGCTTTCCCCCCCCCCCCCCCACTTAAAAGAAAAAAAAATTAAACAGCTCTAAATGCTATCTCTTGGATTAGGCAGAAACTGTTCTACCACGCAATTGTTACTACTTCTGACTAGGTATGTTAGGCAAGCTCCCTAAATGTATCACCTAAAGAGTGTCAAAATGTCCCAAAGTGTGTCTGGGAATCACAAAAAAAACATGGAAGGAGTGTGAGTTAAAAATAGGGTGGGGAAGCTGCCGATGGCTGGCACTAGTATTTGTTAATTCCAATTATTTTTCCTAGGTTTTGGCTTTGATTACTTGTTTGCATAATTGGATTTATGCTATTTTTGCAGCCTCTGGTTTTAATTTTTTATTTTAACTACTGCTTCCCTCAACTAGATTTTATTTTCTACAGCTGTAGCCTGTTCTTTCTTTTGATTTTAACCACTACTTATTGTAACTATTTTTTAATTTCTCCAACAACCAGAACTTAACAACAATGCAGCCTTATCATCTGCAGAACTTAAATCCTTACCTCAGCACCCTCATTCTAGAGCTCAGTTCCTATAATATCCCTTTAGTTTAAACAGAGGATATATATTCTAAATGTTTATCTAAAGATCTTTATGTCACCTCAGTGATTTAGGGTTGGTTGTTTTCTTTGAGCGAGACATCAATGGGCCTGCTTTCTGATCCTTCCCTCCCTACTCTTTTTTTCTTTCTACTACAACCTTCTATCCACTAGATTTCTGTGTCCCCTGTTACCTCAAATATCTTTTCCAATGACACTGTGACTCAGGGGACATAGAAAGGAAGAAGGGAGAAGGACAGTGGCTGGATTCCAGCTCTAGGGACACAATCCTTGATGGCTGTGGGTAACTGGCGTTCAGCAGGGCTCAGGGTTATACTGGAGAGGTGAGGCTGCAGGGGATGGTGCTGGCAGCACAGATACTGAGCTGCCATCTGGAGTGAGGGAAATCAGGATGACAGCCATGGAAAGGAGTTGTGTAGGAAGCAAGGAATGATGCTGGAATAAGGAAGGGGCCAGAGGCTGGCTGACTGAAACGAGAAGTTGCTAAGGGGTCTGGCCTGCTTACTGTTACTATTTTCTTGCTCTGTTACAATTCCCTCACACCCCTGATGCTCACGAGAGACACTCCCCTGGTTATCAGTGAAATAATTTGGTTATTCTGAAACATAATTTATATTTCTCTTCATAATTCAGAAACTTCCTAAAAGACAATTGTCACTGTCAATATGACAAAAAGTCTTCTAAAATCCAGGTATACGAGGCTGACCCTGTGGCCTCATCCCAAACAAAGCTTTTGTGAGCTCTCTGTCCACATCCTGCACTTATAGAAGCATATCTTTTGTCTTATATAAACACATCCAGAGAACAATTCTCACTCTTATCTTTATATTATGTTCTTTTAGGTCTGACTTATTTGTGTCCTAAACAATTTATACAATCCCTTTTGTGCTTTACAGACTACTGACATCAGAGATGTAGAATAATTCAACTGAAGTTACTGAACAGTATTATTTATGTAGAGGATATTAACCAGACATCACTAGAATGCTAATAATTTTTGGTGCTTTAAAAAAAACCTTTGGCAGTTCTGATGCATATGATTTAGTCACTGTGTTAAACGCAAACACCTCAATCTTAATATGCCCTCATTTTCCTATCAAATATGGAACATTCAACAAACAGGAATGTCAAGTCTAAAACCTGTCTTTAAAACATAATTAGTTCTATGTTTTATGTTTAGTTTCATGTTAGGTTTATGTTTAGGTTTGTTTATGCACAGTTTACAAGAAACAAGTTCTGAACTGCATTGTTTTGTTTGTACAAACTCCTTTTTCCATAGATGACAGAAGCAGAACAATTTCCATTGAGACACCATCTGTTCTTATTAAGTAATCTGTGGTTTGCTATCAATTCAGGCCTTTGGTCACTGCTTCAAATACTGTTCAAGAATAATAAAATACTTTTGGATTGGCTGACTTAGTTTACTTCAAGAAAACAGACAATTATTTCATGCATATTATCTGACAGAACTGTCTGTAGTTGAATTGGGACACCAAAAAAATAAACAAAACCACAGAAGTTATTGATATGGTACTCAGACTCCTAAATACTGATACCTTTGGAGTAAATCACCTGTGCTCTGGCTTCCACAGAGAGAGGCAGTATCTAACAGCACCTAAGAGGCTGCTCAAAGGAAAATTTTAAGAGCCATAAAAAATGACGTTTCCTGTTTTTACTGATTCTGTGGAATAAGCGAAGGAGAAGTACAACAGTCATATGATTTATCAGTAATTTTACAAAGTTCTTCCAAATTTCAAACTTTACTGGTTTTCTTATTCTGAGAGTAAAGGAACAATACTCCTAATACCATGCCACCTAGTGCTTCTGCAGTACAAAAATCTGTATTTCAATTAACAGGACAATTGTATTTTCAGGGCAGGACAATTCCTCCCTCTGGTTCCTTGTAACAGAAGTGTTTGATGTATCTTTTTCTCTGCTTTGCTGTGTACACAAACCCTTACTAATCAAAATGTATGCATAGCCTGAGGAAAAATTCAATTCCTCTGTCTGAACCTCCTATTGACAAAATGATAGGGAAATTGGAATGTCTGGCTGCTAATAACATCTCACTCCCACTGATATTTAATTTTTTTCCAAAGCATTTTTAGATAGTGTTGCAGCACACATAACTTCACCTGGTAATATTTTTTTTCTCTTTCTGATACTGTCATTAATGAAAATGATCTGATAAGCACATATTGGTAGATGCACATACTTTAGGACTGCTCAATGTTTCTTTAGGACGTTTTCTCTTAAAAAACTGTTAGACAGCTAATTCTTCATAGAAGTATGTGTATGCAGCAATCCATTTTTAAGCTATTGCTTGACCAAGCAAAAAGTGGCATGGGCCAGACATTATTAATAGCCCAAAAGCAAGAAACTTTATTGGTATTTTTCATGTACATAAGAAAGTATTGCCCAGTCACCTCAGTTAGTAGAAGAAATAAAGGACTTGATAAAGAGTGGCTGGTATGTATAATAACTACAAAAGACTTAAAAGAGTCTATCTGGAAAAATGAAAAGTTTTAAAGAACTGGCAAACACCACCAATCTGCCTTCACGTCATATAAATTACAAGTAAAAAAGCACATAAGTTTTATGGTCATGATATGTTACTAGCCACTCACATAACAACAAAAAATTAAATCAAAAAACCCCAGAATTTAATTCAGATTCAGTATACTTGGTCTTGGAGGAGTAGTAGACACTATTTAAAAGGGTCCTTTATTAATAAATCAAGGTGGTATGTGTAAGCATCTAAGTAAAGTTTATATCTTTACTCAGAAAGACAAGTGCCTAGTCCAGAGAATGAAAGTGAAAGAAAACAGAAGGAAAGTTTCAGATGCATTTTTCCTTCTTCTATGGCAATATTATCATAGGCTATGCTTCCAAACAAGGCATTTTCCTGAGAAATCATAATAATTAAATTATACAGCAGGTATGCAGTTACTACTCTTTTTTACTCATTTGCAGAGAAGCTATGTTTTATTTACAAGATTTGTGGCCATTACCTTTGAATTGCTTGTACAGTGTTCTATGGCTATTTAAGAAAAGTGGTGCAGACATAATGGAAATGATTATGTAATCATTATACATTACTGTGCAAATTATTATCCTGTTAGAGATACTCTAGGATCAGCCAACAGACAGGAACACGCTGATCTGGTCTTAAAAGTTCAGCTGAATAATAAGCAATAATGAGCAGCAAACTGCTAAACTCAGGTGTCCTGATAATACTGCACGTAAGAGTGGGGAAAATCCTCAACAAAACAACTCATAAAAAGTTGAAGTAAAATGCCTAGTTCTTATTATGTAAGAATATATGGCCAGAAGTAATTCAAATAAGGTGTTGTTCACATTTTTGCTGGAGGAACTTACTGCTCTTTGGGCGTTCTGCAATGTATGGCTTTGAGGAATTAAGAGAAAGTTAGAGATGAATACAACTTTCTATTAAGCAATTTTCATTCTCAGTTCTGCACAACCATTTATGAGTCAGAACACAACAGCTTAAGCAAACCTTATAAAGTATCAGCTTATGACACCTGAAATGTACTAAGAAAATTCTGATATTACTAGAAAACTTAGAGGGAAAAAGACAACTCAGAAAGAAGAAAATGGATATTGTAGCTACCTTTCTACATTCTCTTAATTTCTTCTTCCATATTGACTGAGCAATAGGAATGTGCTTGCTGTCAGTTACATAGCAGTTGGCTGTGATGATGTGATGGAGTGAAGTCTCCTGGCTCATAGCTTGAAGAACTCGCTCAACGTGACGGAGGGAAACTATGGCCTCAGGCTGTATGCCACCGCTAACAAGCTGCATCGTACAAGGTACTAGAGCAATTTGTCCAGCACAGTAGAGAGCATCTCCAACCTAGAAGAAAATAAATAAGTAAGATTCTGGGAGTGTATAGAAGGCAAGAGAAACACTTTTTTTCCAGGTAGTTTCTTTCAACATCACTGTTCTTTACCACCATTTGTTACAAATGGAGTGAACACACCAGTCTGAAGAGAATTTTTGATGGGGATTTAACTACAATATAGAAACACAGCACTGCAATAAACTTTAACAGTTAATACACAGATGTATTTGTATTACAATACAATACAATGGTATCTGATGTTACTCTTACAACTGCTGGATCACACTGATGCCCCAACATATTTAACTATGTTCTTGCTTTCTTTTTTTGAAGTGATGCACACTATCTTTGGTTCCGTGCTATTTATTGGGGTTTTTTTAAGTCTTCAGAAAAAGCTTTATTTTACTTAAGAATATAGAAGAAAGCGTAAGTATATATCTGTAATGTCTTTAGCAAACTAATTTAAAAATACTATAAAAGTAATACTTGCAGAACACCTAAAGGCTGTATATTAAAAAAGTCATGATAATCCACCAGAAGCTAAAAGGAAATTGCAGATTGAAAATAAAATGCAAGAGAGTGCTACTTGACCAAGGAGATGGGTTGCCATTTTGAAAATGGAATTAAATGGGTGTCCACATACACCATCAATATATTTTTTTAAGTTGAGCTGCAATGCAGTTACTTTGGGCTGATTTTCCTAAGTCTTCCTGGCAACACAACGAAGACCTACTTTTTTTTAACCGCAGCCAGCAAAGGAAACATTTCTTCTTACTATTCAGACATCTCAAAGATTTATTATAAAATCTTAATGTAAACATCAAAAATTTTAATCCTCTTATGCTGCACTTCTCTAGAAAGTCTGTATATTTCCTGATCAGTGAAGCAGTAAATTTTATTCAATATCAAAAGAAAATTAAGTATAGAAGTGGGAAGTAAGGTGGGCGTAAGCAGCTTTGAAGTCAGCAGAGGAAGCATTTTGCTAGGAGTAAAGAGAGGGAAAATGGACTGTACAAAGAATCTTTAGGAAGAATTTTGCAGAAGTTACTGTATAAACTGTAAAAATTCCACAGAATTAAGAATAATTAAAAAAGAAATCTGTGTCCTAGAAGATATGGCAATCAAACCATGAGACAGACCCATATGCAACTCCAAATCTGTCCTCATAACTGTCTCTGTCTCACAAAAGACTCACACATGTAACTATTGGAAGAGTATCTTACACAATTTGGCATACAAGTTCTATGATTAGCAGCTGAAGAGGGGGAGGAGGCAGAGAGGAAACATATCAACTGACATCCATCAACAATTTAAACTGTTTAAAATATCTGAATTATTGTTTAGAGATTGCTATATATAATCCTGAATTTGGAAAAAAAATACAATTAATATTTTGGTTTTTAGGAACAAATGGTCTTTTTTTTTTTTTTTTTTTTTTGGTGCTATTTTAAAATATGTGCCATTGAACAAGGGAGTCCAGCCAGCTACCAAGTGGCATACTGACAAGATGAGAAACAAATTCAGGAAGATATGATTCAGAAGGGCACAGGTTTGTTTTTAAAGCAAGCCATTTATTTTTACCTCTGAAAAGTTAAATCTATGCATTGGTCAAAAACTGCAATAGAGGTAGTTCATACTTCTACAGGAAAAAAAAAAAAAAAGATCACATTGGCAATATTTCTTCCTTTTTTCCTGTTGGGCTGCTGGTTTTCCATGCATCACCCATGCTAATTATTAGGTAGACAGAAGAGCTGTTCAACCAGTTCACTTCCCCTATTCTTGAACAGATTGTTTGAGACATAATATGAATACTAATTAACGATAAAATATCTGTCAGTGTTTTGAAATACAGACCAAGATAGCACTTTCTTAAAGTATCCTGGATAGTTCTGGTACAATTAGCTCCACTGGTCATAAGCAAGGTCAGAAAAAATCTCTAAAAGATTTGAGCAAAATTGGCACTGCTTTTGGCTCAGATTCAGTGGGAATTTTGCAGCGTTCTTAAAAAAAAAAATAAAAAAAATTCCCTCTGTTCCTAACATACTTGTTTGTATCTTAAGATGGAATTAATAGAAAGTGTTCCTAACATGTCACCATGTTATGGAAGGGTGGGTGAAATGGGGAAAGAGGAGAAAATAGTCAAGACACATCCACATGTTTGCAGCAACTGTATTTTAGGGGGACATAATTTAAGATAAAGGAAGGAGGAGGGACATTTCTCTTCTCTTTCCCAGTGTCTCGGTCATGAAAAGCAAGCATAAATGAACAATCAGCAGGGACAAAGCATCAAACCAGTACAAACAGTGTTTTAGCAGATTTCAAGAGGTTGTCACTAGAACATTTGAAGCATTACACAGAAAAAAATATTAGCGTAAAAGGAATTTAAAACAGCGAAGGCATCATATTATCTTGTTCACAGTACTAAAATCTTAACAACAGGGTATGGCACAATGTATGGTGTCAGTCCTTGTGCTGTGAATGGGCTCAATGATCTCAGAGGTCTTTTCCAGCCTCAATAATTCTGTGATTCTGTGAAAGTGTTCTGCAAAACCCTGCTAGAACCTTGAAATAGCTTCTGGTTTTGAAGCATCTACAAGGATAACAGAAGATCTTTCAGGCTGTGTATCAAGCACAGTGTATCAAGTCTAGAGGACTCACATATCCAGTAAACTCAGCATAGAAACAAAACTACAATTTAATGGATGTGTAGTTATACACTGAATGTCTCAGCTTACACTGATGATTTAATTTTCACTGCAGCCCACAGAAATATTTCCAGTGGCAAAATTATGTTAAAGACTTGACAAACCAAAAATAAAAAAAACTTGTACTCCTGAGATGCTCACTTGTACCAATTTATTTCCAATATAGCTCCACAGCAATAAGCAGTTTATAAATGGGGTCTCATGCAATTCCATATTTCTTCCCCTTCCATTTTTATTTGTATCACTGCAAGCTAAATGAAAGGTGAGTCTTAATCTAACATAATAGTTTAGCAGCTGTTTTGCTCAGTTAGCACAACTGTAAATAACCATGGGAATTCAGTGGACAATAAGAACCCCAGTGTATGCAATCCATACTCTAGCAGATAGGAATGTTAAGCTCTTATTTGAGAATTACTACTTTTCATAGTGTAGCTGTGCTGCAGGAATTACATATAATATAGAGCTAGATCACAGCTAATACAGAGGGAAGACAGTATAGTAGCAAACTATTATTATATTTCACTTTATTTTTTTTAGGAAAGCAGAAGGAAAAACATCTACAGTACCATGGAAAGTAAAAGTCAGAAGAACACTTTGTGACACTTGGAACAATTCTATGCCACGAAAAAGTTTTAAACATCTAAACGTAAGCTACCAAAAGGACACAACATATCTCCCACAAAATATAATTCAGAAAAAGAAAATAATGAGAAAACCAGACTTAATTGGACATAAGGACTAAATTCAGCAGATAATTAGCAAGAGAAAGCTATAATTACTGCAACTTAGAAAGAAATAGAAGTATACCTATAGATATGCACCGAGTTGTTTGTTTGTTGGTTTGTTTTTTTTTTTATTAAAGGCCAACAGCAACTATGTAAACTTTATGAAACTTTTCCTGCTGGTATTATTAAAACTTGCTAGTGATTAACTCGCATTATACAAAAATTGCAAGGAATTTCTAAGGGAGAGATTTCAACCATTCACCCACAGGTATTTTGGTCAATATGAACAAATGCATGTTCCTTGGAAAGGACGGAGTCAATATGCAATCAGCCAAATCATTGTTACGAATGCAATGTGGTGTCTGAGTGACTGCTGCCCTTTAAAAGGTCAGAGTGCACAAAAGATTCAGTGACCCCCTGACCTAACAGTGAAATAACCCACCATTATGTTCAGTCAATGTAAATAAGCATAACTGACAACGCGCTAATAGGCTGCCTCTGGTCAGCCATGTGTACCTCTGACCTTAATGAAGACCTAAATCAATTAATACTTCAGGCAATAAAGACTTCTGGCTGATTAAGTTAGATGGAAATCATCTTTTCTAACAGGATTAAAGCTGTAAGGTGGTGAACTTTTTATTTAATATATGATAATCCTTTCTTCCTAGGGCCCTCTTATTTTAGCTAATGATGGTAAAATTGCTTTTTGCAATATGAAATCTTTTATTCAGCTACCTAGAGTGAAAAAAATTTTAAAGGTTCAGACAACAGCAACTTAAAAGCTTGGAATTCACACTATGAACACAAATTGTATCTGACTAACGTGGTTCTAATACACCACAACCTTCAACATAATTCATGTTTTTCTTGAACTGTTACAAATTTGTAGACCGAAATAGTTGATTTGATCATATATAGTTGAGTTTAATACAGACTTTGTTTTCAGAAAATATGTATAGTTATCAGTAGCTAAAAGATGAAAGATATATTCCTAAATGAAAAATGAAAAAAATGTTAAGATTATCTGTGACTAAAAAAAGACACAAGAATCCACATATAACTTAGTAAAATACTTGTATATCATAATCAAAAGTCCAGAACTTCCCTTAAAAGAAAATATTTTTTCCTACTTAGGTCAAAAAAGGATAATTAAGCAATAGCATATCAATACTGTCTTACTGAAATAGCTGCAATATTTCCACAACTTTCAGAGATTTATAACTCTTTTTTTCAAATGCGGTGACTCCAGTTTGTTAATCCTCACTTTGGGATGGAAGCTCATATGCTTCAAAATGAATTTGATCACCTAAGGTACAAGACTACAAAACATGTTTTTGCATTGCTCTTCACTATTAAAGTTCTGTGCATTTCATAACTGGAAATTATAGCAAAGAGAATATCATGTCATGCAGTATGCACACACAACAGCACAGAAACTGGCAGTTCTTTCAAAAGGCTACTAACTCGACAATGCAGCTGAAGAAGCCACAATATTGTTATGAATACTAAATCAACTTCAAAACACTACCTCCAAATACCTCCTATTCATACTTTATGCTGCGCAACTGTAAACACCTCTGCAATCCTCTAAAAATAAAATAATTCAAACTGAGTCTTTAGACTGCATTGGATTTACAGCAGGCAATCTCATATAATAGATTCCTGAAGGTTTGTAGCACCTTTAAGTTTAACAAAATGCTACATGCAAAGCCATGAGAGGGATGATCAGGTCAGAAAGCTTAAGAGAAGGTGAGATCAACGTCTCAGCCTGAAAACCATTTAAAAAAAACCCTATTCTATCCTATCACAGAAAACTGTAATACATATTTTTTTTTTCCAATATGTTGATTATATTTAAATCTTGATCAATGCCAAATCAATTTTATTCTGGTCTACAACTGATGGAAATAAAAACCACACACTTCTGATTTACAGAAGACTAAGATTCAGAAACTCATATTTCACAAAAAAACCCCACCCCAAAAGCTGTCATTCACATTCCAAGGGAGTATAAGACACAAAACAAAAATATACCTAGCTTTTAAAGTCAGCATCTGTAGTTATAAACATCTAGGAAAGGTTCCAGTAAAGTGGATAGAAAAGGCTTGTCATCTAATAGATACATGTGGACATGACAGCTACTCTGAATTCTCCTCCAGGACTTTCATTTTGGTCCATTTGGAATCTCCACTACACAGAGAGGAAATTAAAAAGATACAGGTAAAATATTCTTTACTCACTATGCATATTTTGCCCCATGTCCTGTACTGGCACATAGGGTACATACTGTTCCTTTATGAAAAATTACAGTAGACAGTTCAAAGGCTTAACTGCCACAGAGGATAAACTGTTCTACAGATCCTAAAGGATGATTTTTTCTAAATAGAAAAAGAGCAGCTTCCCTACTTGAAGATAAGCAAGCTAACAACAGTATTAATCTTTGATGCATTTCTTTCTTGGGACGGTGAAATTGTAGTCTTCGTGACTATTAATCTTTCACCTTTTACAAAGCCTACAATTCCCTCTCAAGCTTTTGAAAAAAGTCACAAGTTTTCACACAACCACATTAGCAAAATCTGCCAGCCGTGAGAAAACTGAAGAACACTCAGCTTTATGAGCATACCTTATCTAAAAGATGGAGTAAAACCTCCAAACTGATGATGATTTGTTATTCATATCACTTTGAATAAAGATGCCAAACAAAAGAAATGAAAGAAAAGAACTACGAACAGTTTATTCCATAGCAGTTGGGGTTGGGATGGGGAATGAGAGACTTAATCGAATCAATATTGACCAAGAAAAATAAAGGCATATTCAGGGTCCAGAAAAACAAGGTGGAAAAGATTAGTAGCTAAAAGTGTAAAGCGATGCAAATGACTCTACGTGGACATGGAGTACTGAGCAATGGATACCATCTTTTTAGAAAATGCATATTATGTCCACCGGAGTTGACTGTGGCTTTTAATTAATTATATATGCACAGATAAAGGAGGATAACAGTTGTAATTCACTTGGAGTCTTAAAATATCTGATATAGCCTATTTAGAATTTATTTTTAACTCTCCTAATTATAAATGCTGTTAACTAGTTGATAGTCTGTAAGGAGAGTAATGAAAATGCCAATGTACTGAAGTGGGGTGCCGTAGGGATTGGTATTAGGCCTGATTTTGTTTAACATCTTCATTAAGTCAATGGAAGAAGGGATTAACAGCATGGTAATGAAACCTACAGAGGATACTAAATCAGGATGTGTACCAGTAGAAATAATAAAAATGAACACAAATTGGTCTGAAATAAAGGCAGGAAATAAGAAAATGAGACTTAACTTAGCAGAAATGAAAATTCATGCCAGAACATATGGCAAAAATATTTTGAAATACAGATATTCGTAACAAGGGAGAAAACTTCACTGCAGAAATACTGAACAGTTTATATTAAATCACAACTTCGCTTTGCTAGAAGCAAGTTCAGCATATGACAAAGAAGATACAGACTCTGTTCCCATGAAACAGGCCAATTCATCACATCTACCAAATACTTTTTCCAGGACAAGTGACACCTACTCTCGGCTAATGAAAGTGAAATTTTCTAAAATGTCAGAAACTGGTACCAAACCCTTTAGGAAAGATTTTCCACATTTCAGAATGAATGCTGCAAAAGATTGGGTGATACCAAAGTTTCAGATCATTATTCAGAGCTGATGAAGTACTTTTTTCCAGAAGTTTCTACATTTCATCATTAACAGTGATTTTCAGTTTACAGTCTAGCATAGCTATTCAAAAACAGATGTAAGAATTCAAAAAATACATTTTTCCCCCCACTCTGTTTAAATGGGAAATGTTTAAGCCTGACATGAAGTTACATAAGCATTCATTTGGGGTTCCCACACAGTTCATTTGTGGTTTCTCTATTTACGACTATTATTCTAAATTTATTCTGAGAAGGATAGCTTTATAATACATCAGCATTCTTTCTTTGTCAGGTCTGTATTTAAAAAAATATATATCTATGCTAGCATGTTCACATTCCCTCCTTGATTTCTAAATTTTCCTCTATCTATGCTTGCAGTTCTAGGGGACTGGAGAGCATATATAATAAGAGAGAGGTTATGAGGTAATTGTATCCACACAGACAATATCTAAAGGAAGACCAAAAAAAAAAGATAAAGTCATATGATACCCTTATAACCCTATATGTGCCTGCATTACAGACTTTGTCTCAACTTTTATCCTTAAATATACAATCTAGTTAAAAAGGGATCTCGTAATATCCTTTCCACAGTATCTGGACTTTCTTCTGAGAATGTCCACTTACAGTAAACAAAATAATGAGTTAAACTATCAGCAGTGCTGTGATAAAGCAGTCCAAGGCAGCACAGTAATAATTTCTAGGCTGAAGTTTTTTACTAACGGTAAGGGTGCTACTGCTTAAGGCTGTTCTGGAATAAAGCATTCAAGGAGAATAAGATTGCAGTCATAAAAGCCCCTGAACAGTGAGTTGGGTTTTTTTTCCACTCCTACCTGTCTTTACAATCCTTCCTCATGCCAACTGTTGAATGGGTTAGTGGGATTATAAACAGAAGAGGGATAGCTAGGCAGAGAAAATACTCTGTATTGAAAGGTGAAAGCTGTTCATCACACAACAGTAAATCACAGTGTACAAAACACATTAACACTGTGACATTCTATTCTTACAGAAAATGTTTTGTTCCCAGTCATCACTTGGCTTGATATTCTTATTCAAAATATGCTTTTCACAAATATCACTGGCTACTTTAAGTTAACTGGACTGTAACTATATTATAATTATATTCTGTGCTGCAATATATATTAATTTGGATATGGAGTTAGAAACTTGCATTATACATTTTCCTATTTTTTTCTGTGGGCTTTTGGTCTAATTTAGAAGTTCACCTTATTGGTTTTTTTTCTAATACTTATTTTCACAGAATTCTCTAGATGGATCAAAAGAATAAAATCGTTCTCCCAACCAGTCTGGAGTCATGTTTCTATCCATCTTAACGCCACAAAATGAGGTCAAGAACCAGTGTTTTCAAACTTACTATGTGCCTTGCCCTTTTTGATTGCATTATTAATAAAAGTAGTAGTTTTGGCTAGTAAAAACAAATTGTAGAGTCAAGCCCTCTGATATAAAAATGGGTACAAAGCAAAGCGTTGAAACTAGAAAGGGGTAAATAAGAGGAAGGGATGGGCAGAATGCAGTAAAAAAGTAATCCAGGAATTAGGTTAATCAGCTGTGATACAGTCAAGATCCAGGTTCAAATCCCTTCTTTGGTAATTCTCTTTTGCCTGGTAATGGCAGCGTTGTTCTGGCAATGGGCAGCCCAGGAAATGTATCTCTCAAGCAGCTTCTACTATAACTGTTCTAATTTGTTTAAGTGAACTCACGTTCTTGGTAAGAGATTCTGTTCTGTTTCTTGATGAACGTTTGGATCAGTATGCTAGAAGTTAATATAGGATGGAGAGATCTCTCTATGACAAAAAGTAAAGATCTGAAAAAGCTTTACAATGAACATTAAATCAAAAATCATACATTTCTGAATGTGATTTCTACCTTGATAATCCAACATTGTCCAAAAAGAAATTACCTACTGAAATTCCAAGTTTTCCAAACTGCTATGAGATGGTCATTGTTATCTTCTAGCTTTTTGAAATACTAAGCAGTTGACAATATGAATGATACTTAGCATAGAGTAAGTCTCACACCACAGAACTCTTAGACCAGTGATCCTGCATGAACACAATTTCTGTGAAATATCTGGGCTACTTCAAAAGAAGTGAGATGATAAACCATAAATCATGTGGGGAAGGTAGATCTAATTACATCTTTAAAAATAAAATAAAAATACTTACAAAAGCCTAATGTGAATGTGCGATGTGATCAAGTTCTCTTTGAAGTATAACGGTTAAAATTTACTTGAACACAAAAATGATGAATTAAAAATATCAATGACATTCCAATCTGAAAATCTTTGAACTTTTTATTTGAATGTTATAAATAACCAATAGAATACCTCTTCAAAAAACACAGACTGTATCAAAGTTTACAAATTATGCTGAGAACAGTTGTATATCATTTTGCTTTTTGAGGTTAGAAAAGTTATAGGTGCTTCACTGAAAATATCACATTCTGTGACAATATGAATGCCTAGCATTTAGCTTATTCAGACCACAGAAAGAGATTCTAATTATCATCTAAAAAGTGGACAGCATTTGAAAAGTATGCAAAAATGCCAAGACTTCCAGTGACAGAAAATGTCTTGTATAAATTTTACATTCTATTTACATGATATATAAGACTGAAGTTGTACTACTTAACTGTTCATCTATCAGTTTTAAGTAATGTTTCAGGGTTTTGTGAGAAGATAGTTTTTTGTTGCTGAAAAAGTTTGGGCTAAAATCAAGCAGCAAGAGTTATTTGTTATGAAGCCCAGTAAAGTATAGTTAACACACAGCAGCTTTCATTGTGGGATTCCAGAGTTTGCATTTGGAAATATAACTGTTCACAGAATTTAATTCTGAACCTCAGGGTTTTGGCCATTCAGGCCTGAAGGAGTTAAATCTTGTAGCTCCTCAACAAAAAAAACAATTACATCTTTTTGCAGAAAAATATCACAAGCTGATAGTGAATAATTAAATGTTCAAACCAAAGAGAAATGAGCTATTTCTGTGATCTATGTTTTTAACTTCTAATAACTAGTCTGATTCTTCAGAATAATAGCTGTGTTAGAATCAGGATGGGCACTAATAGGGTACGAAGAAGGGTATGAAAGAGCACTGCATGTAATATGAAGATGAAGAAACAAGAGTAATTCCAACTGATTATTTTTTTTTTTAATGCTAACTCATGGTGTCATGGATGTTTATGTAAAGGAATGTTATTCATTGTACACCCTGACCTTGTAAGCTGACGTAATGCTTTATTTTGCAAAAATTTAGGAGAAGCAGAAATTGCATCTCACAGGACTAGGCTCTGGATGCAGAACAAGATAATGATGAAATTCAAATGAAATAAGCCTTCTGAAACACCATCAGTGAACAATAAATCAGCTCAACAACTTTCCAACACAGGAAATGGAGAGTTAACAAGTGTACAAAATTTTAATTTTTTAAAAAAGGAGGAATAAATCTGCTATAGGGAGCTGGTTTGATAGACCTTTGAAGGTCTTCAAAACTCTCACTAATATGTTATTCTCTAAAAAATATTCCCATAATTCTGCTGCCTCCCATCATTCCTTGCCTCGAGATTCATCTGTCAACTTTGATGCATCTTTTAAAGTACCCCTCCAAGCCTAAAAACCATGACTACAGACCACAGAAGAGAACTCTTTGCTTTGAAACTATCTGATCAATCAGAAGATCATTTACCTGCAAGCATTATTTGGTGAAGCTAAAGCGGCACATCAACCAGCAGCATCTGAAGGCTGAGGCAGCAAAACGTCAACAACAAATTGTCATTGGCATTCCATTTATGAACCTTCAAACAGCATCAGATCTTTTCCATGGGAAACCAGATCAGGTCAGACTGGAGCTGAATATTTCTTAACAAGCTAACCATCAAAAGAACTTACGTTTTGAATAAAAAGGCTATCATTTGTTGATTTGAATATCAAAGGGATCCACTGCAAACTCCCAGTCTAGAAAAACCTCCCTAAGCTACACCAGACAGGTGTTTAATAATCTATTATTAAGGCACTATTTTAGGTTACTCAGAATCATAAAAAATAGCTGTAACTGTGAAGCTGCAAATGGGACTGCACAAAGAAATGAATGCTATTAACATACTATTAACAATTCAAAAGAATGAGTTGACATACCAATCAAACTTGTTAATTGACTGTCAATGGCCTGTCCCTGAATATACAACATGACTGCATTATATATTTCAAATGCTGACAGGAAGACAGTTTCATTTGCATTAACTTCATAAACTGATCAACAACCAAACTGCCACATACATTTATAATGGGAAGCTGAATCATTTCAATATTCATGCAGCTCTGTAATTGTAAATTAGGTGCTGGCAAACAATACAATACTGTACATACTCTAAAATATCCTAAATTTCTCTGACCTACTTTCTTTTTTATTTTAAAAGAGCAGTGGAGAAAAGTTGTCTCTTACAGAGATGATTATTACTTTAATTTATGGTTCATGCCTTAGGCAAAATTTGTTTGCAACCTAGTTTGCAACCATAGTTTATAACTCTGCTCTAGATGCATAACTGGTCTGCAATATATGAGGCACTCAAGGTGATGTAAAATTTTTCTTGCTTTAGTTCTGTGAAGTGTAAATACCATTAAAATACACAGTAAATCAGTAAAAAAAAAAAAGTGAATGAAAATCCGTATTATTTCCCTGCTATGACATAAAGCAGATGTCAGCACTGAAACCAATGAAACTTTCTAATTAGGCACTGAAACATGTAATTTAAAGTGGAAAGTATTGTTCTTGCACATCCTTCCCCATGTCCTAGTATTTACTGCCCTCAGAGGTCCTGTCTATATAAAGTATGTTTCCTAAAAATATCTCATAATTACACCCATTCAGTTTCATTGAAACTGACAGTGATAACAGCTGAAATGGCTGTGATAGTGCTGCCATTTTAGCCAAACGGTTAGTCAGACATACTCTGAGCAAAGTTACAAATCATAGGAGTTGAGAGTAGAAGTGCTTGTGGCTCTTCCATATTTCTGTACATATTTATCAATCCAGCAGAATTGACGAAGGGCTGGTAATGGCAGGAAAATAACAGAAAAAATTCCTAATAAAAGACATAGGCCAACATCCTTCAATTTCTGCGATTCTCAAAGTGACTGAGCTATTATTATTTCTCTATAAACAGTGATAAATATGCCTGTAGCACTTCATGAACAAATAACCCTAAATTTCTTCTTTCATATCTACCCTGCGTGGTTAAAGCATACAAATAGATACTAATGGGTAAAGTCATTAATGACAACATTTGAAGGCTTCTCAGTTAGCAGTAAGAAGACGACATAGGCCAACATCCTTCATTTTTTCCCATTTAGGTTCTCCTCTTGCACTTCTGCTTACTGAAAAATACAGTTCTAGCTAAGCTAACTGAGAAGCCTTCAAATGTTGTCATTAATGACTTTACCCATTAGTATCTATTTGTATGCTTTAACCACGCAGGGTAGATATGAAAGAAGAAATTTAGGGTTATTTGTTCATGAAGTGCTACAGGCATATTTATCACTGTTTATAGAGAAATAATAATAGCTCAGTCACTTTGAGAATCGCAGAAATTGAAGCTAAGCAGAAATGTCGCAAATGGGGATTAAGTCATGAGGGTCTGGAAGTGTTCCACTGAAGGCTAAGTAGGAATTGATCAAAAAATCTGAAGTTGTCAGGTCAGTCACATTCCCTCTATATCTGTATGACCGGGAGGAAGTATAAGCAAGTTTTAAACATCTCAACTGTAAATGCATGTTGTCTTCTTTTCCCCTCTTTTATTATTACTACTTTCATCCTGTCAATCCAGCAGTCACTTCTCTGGCTTTAAAGTTATTGCAAGAAGAGCCTAGCACTATACACTAGCATAACCATACAGATAGCACATAAATGTCCAATAAATCTGCAGACATGACAATCTTCTCCTGCATTTCCTTTCAAATAAAAAATATCAGAGGACAATTTCCCTGCTATGTATGTGAACTACTATATTTTAGATTTTATTATTTGTAGTATAGATGTAAGACTGAGAAGCAAAAAATATTCACATTTATTGTTCTAGCAGGTGCAATTGAAGAGTAGAAAGACTAACAAACAGAAATATAAAACCTTTAGAAAAGCTGAATAAAGTGGAGCCACTGGGTGATAGCAGTCCCAAATCATCCTAACTAGTAATCATGAAAGATTACTTATACTACAAACTAGATATTAGCTTTGATATCTTCCCTGAAGTATAAGCTGAGTAACTGTCATACTGGATAACATCATATGATGGGTACTGCTAAGTTCTTACACTGACAAAACATGGATCATTGAAGCTTCAACATTTTCAGGTAATCAATGTAATATAAGCAGTATGTGATTAAAAGCATTTAAGACATGAAAAGTGTCACAGTAAGGAACAGCTCATTACTCAGAGGATGTAGTATATACAAACCCAGCCATTTCATACGGAGCTGGTCATTTATTACTAATTTTAATAGTACCATGCAACTAAAGTGAATTCAGTAATTCATGCTCCAAGATTTATAAACTTTCTCCATAAAATATATACATATATACATATTATTGAAACAGAAGTTGTGACATGTATTCATGTTTCAAAAAGACATTTGATTAATTTTAAGAAACTACAGTTGGCTGCTCTGCTTCAAAATTTACATTTGAAATAGTCACGTTCTAATTTACTCAAATACACATTTTCAATGAAATTTTCACTATCTTAGGTGAAGTCTTCCTAACTCTCAATAGCCTGTGGCCAGCATATTTTCTGTAGGTGGTGATAAAAACTGTCTTTGGGAAGAATGAAACTTTCTGTTGTGCATATAATGTCCTATCCACATAGGAAATGGATACCACAGAAAGCTGACCATCATCCAGTCTTCACCTAATGTCCACATTTCATTTATAGAATCCAAGTTTATTGCTGCTTTTTCACAATTTAGGAAATAAATAACCTTGCAGTTTTGTTACTGTTAGAAAGAAAAAAGCTGGAACTTCACACAGTGTGAGCTGCAGACAGACTTGACTGAGATTCTTCAGGCACTTCCTCAAATGCAGAATAAGATCTGACAGATTCGTTCACATGAGGGAAAGGCCCGGAAAGAAAATGTTTGGCGAATGTTTAGCAAGCTATCCATTTAAGGGATATTCACAGACTTTCCAACCCACTAGCAGAAGGCTGCTGCTACTGTCTCCAGAGGACTTAGTCCCAGATAAACATACCCTATTGTCAATCTCTCTTTTTAACTTTACGTACTCTTCGTCCAAGGGCTGAGATCAAACTAGTAACTCCAGAAATTATATACACTTGATAACATTTTTTAGAGTCCAATTTAGCATGACTAAAACTCACTTATACATCAAGAAAATTATAACAACGCTAAACCAGCAGGAAATAAAATCAAGTGTCTCTCATCTGAGCATTTGTCAGAGAATGGTTGCAACATCTGCACAACTCCAACATGACAAAAAGTAAATCAAACATTTTTCAGTAATAGAGTTGCAGTGAGTGCTAACCTATTATTTATTACACTCATCCCAGCCTGAACAGGAATACCATCCTGTTCAACTGTCATTGTTTTAATTACCCTCTTTCCACAGAAGCAGGGAACTGGCACATATGCAGAGGAGTAAAGAGAAGCCTCTTCTGCTGGTGGATTAATCTCAACATTGCCAATCTTGTTTATTGGGTGTTTGACCTTGATAGGAGCAGTTCTCATGTTGCCCCCTTAATGAGAGAAAAATCTTATTAACAATTTAGGGCTATTAATGCCCAATTGTCTAAAGCAAGAATGCCACTGCTATTTCTTCCTTCAATATATTAATGGCTTTTAATGGCATGAAATTAGACTGTTCTAGCATGTTACAGCTTTCAAAGTGGCATTGATCTGCTGTATCAGCTCTGATCAATCTTAGATTGCTAAAACAGTGAAGAGGGCTTGTTTTTTCTCCACAAGCTGAGTATTTCTTTCTATCATAGAGGCACTGGGTTTGTCTGTCCTAACTGGTAAAATATGGATGCATGAAAATATGGCAATTGCCTCTAGATCTATAAAATGCATAGATTAGTTCTCAATAGAATTAGTCTGCTGTCTTACTTCCACAAAACCAAGTATGTCCTGTAATTTCAATGCCTCATGCAACCAACCCAAACTCTAGATGTTTTAAAGCACAACTATACCCTTTCCTTTTTTTAAAGGTAAAGCATATAATTGTTTAAAAGTTTACTACGTTCCTATCAGGAATATAATACCAATGATTCAACAACAACAAAACCCAGAAATAAAATCCACCAGGAAACAACGGTTTTACTATTTAAATCTTAACGTAAGCATATGGAAGAAAACCATGGTGCAACAATCCAATTGCCTGCTTATTCTATATATCTCATAACTCATAAGGCCTACAAAGTATATGGATGTGCTAGGTATCATTTAGTTTCCAGAAACATTCCACAGTGCTCAGAATTTAAGTGTTGAAGCATTTGGTTTCCTTACAATGTCTTAACAACTTATGTTCTATTTTTAAATGAAAAAAAATGCCTTTATCAGTCTAAGAGTAGTAGTCACTAATGTGAGAACTACAACTTCTTGTATACGAAAAGTACAATAAGGTGCTCAGGTTACTCACTCAACTCCAAATGTTGCAGAATTTTAGCCTTAGACTTCTAAAAGCTGCCTCCTTTATATGCTAAACAGAAGCTCTTTTAAGTTTTTTACAGACACTTCTATTGAGTCTCTCAATGACCATCGAGAATTTTGATCCAGAAGCCCACAGACAAACAATCCATAGTCTACCTTGAGACATTTTAAGAAACATGTTTGTCCCTCTGCAGTATGTGCATTTGTGTATATATACATGCACACATACAGACATAAATAAACATTAACATAAAAGTACTATCAACACCAATATATACTATATATATTCTGGTTATAGATTAAAGTAATTTCATTCAAAAAATGAAAAATATTGAGACAACAGAAAGACTTTCAAGCACTTCAGTGACCTGCACATAGTAAGGTATGAGAGGGTCATCCAGCCTCATAGGTGAAGATATGATAATTAGGTAATAAAGATCACAAAAATAATAAAAAGGGAAAATAGGAAGAAAATACAAGTCTACAAATTATGTAAACATTTCCATTTTCCTGACTAGTCAAGTGACATCAGTGGGGCTTACTGCAGTGCAGTAAAAGCTTAAAGGAGCACCTCTGTGAGCAGTGTAGAAGTCATGCGTAGGGAAAAGTTGTAGAAATTTTAGTCTGCAGGAGATGCATACTAGACACCAGCAAAACAATTTTATAATGCTGCAGCTTGGAAGTTCCCTCTAAGCTCAGATACAGAATTATGCATTTACAGGAACTGGACTATAAATGTGTAAGTAAAAATTCTCTGTTAATTTTGCCTCTAAAAACTCAAAAGCAAGCTATTCCCACAAGTCTGTCAGATTTGCACAACTTTGGTTATAACCTCTTGTATATTATTTATTAGGATTTATTCTTTGCATAATCGCACCTACATTTCATGTGGGAACCCTGTTTGTTCCTTAAAAGTATGTGACTAATAGGTCTGGAAACTTAAACACAGTGTTTATTTGCAAATGTACGCAGCATCACCCAGAGCTCCTGGAAGTTACTCTGTGTGTAAAGCTTGAAGTTATTCTAGGAGGATACCTGAGTTTTAGTCTCCAGAACAGCTGAGTCATTTGCTTGTGTTTTTTATGTTGTGTTTGGTCAGGGTATTTAGGTGTTTTTTGTTCTGGGTGATCTAGGAGGTCCTTTCCAACCATGAATATTCTGTGCTTTGCAGCTGACAGAGTACTGCCGTGTAGCCTTCTGAAATACCACAGTTAAGTCAAAATTGTTATGCATAGTGAAAGCAGTCACCCAGTTTGAAAAAAAGACAAAAGATACTAGTTCTAAATCTTGTTAATAGGATCACAGTAGAACTAAACAAAAAGTTCTGTAATGATAAAGCCCCAAGCCTTGCAATATCCAAGTGCTTCTTTAAAAAGTAATGGCTCTGAGAGAATGATCTGTGTGAGATACTATTACACTGATCATACAACCCAAAACACTCTGATGTCCTAAAACACAACCCCACAAATATCAGTTCCTATCAGTTTGTCCCTACTGATACCTGAGGTTTAGAATCCATCACCTAAATCATACACAATATTAACCCATGAAAACACACACAACATGCTTGTCAGGTGTGCCTTCAGCAGAAATTAGATCTCTGAAAGAATGTCTGTTACACCTGATATTCCTGCCTGAACACCTAAGAAAATTTAAGTTTTCATTATAAATTTCTCTCACTACTTAAGGTTTTGCTTATACACATGTACATATACAGCTGCACATCTCTGGGCATTCTTCACATCTAAGTGGTAACAGGACCTACAAGCTATGAGTTGGCTAACTCTTGTGTCTTCTGTCACAGTAATGTCACAGTATGTAAGTGTCTTGGCTCAGCTGACTTTAAAAACTTACTACAGGATAGCAAACCAGAGAAACCCAACTTAAAGTGTGTACAGCTACTGAACTCTAAGTCCTGTGATTGAATTCCATGGAGCAACATTGCCCCTTTTCCAACTGGGACAAAAAACTGAAATAGTCATGGACAATGGAATAAAACCTACAACTACGGCATCACTTAGTACACAGGGAGGTTTCACCTGCATATATACCTATAGCAGAAATTAAATCTCTTCTTTTAAGTGAGTGCTAGGAGGAATCTCTTTCAAACTAATAAAATACAAAGTGTGTAAACATACCCTTCTTGAAACTATACATATTAATGGATTACATACTACTGCATGAGTTAAAATTATGATTTTAAGTAAATCTTACATCTGTATGTCTCAGCTCTTTTAATAAAACAATAAATATCTTTAAAATAACTCAGATAATTAAAAACCATCCCAAATCTTTTGGTATATTACCATTGAAAAATGGAGTGCAACTACTCTAAATTTTTTAAGCTTGTTGTACCTAATATGATTATATAATAACTTGATCTGGAAGCCAGAGCAAAATGGAATAGACTTTTCTGGTTTTCCCTAAACATGAGAAGGTTTTCAAAGTGTAGCTCTAAAAATAATTATCTGCATGGATCTTCCATCTACTCTTGATTTTGTTAATTCGTTTTAAAGGCAAATATCCTTAATAACACCACATTTGAAACCAATCTCTTTCTTTAGCACTTAAATGACTAACTTTTCACCACGTTTTGAGGGCCACAGTTGCATCAAAATATATTCATCATCAAAATATATTCATAATCAAAATGAGATAGCATGTGTAGGTATCAGAAAACCTAGAACCTTAATAGAGACTATTTTATTTTTTCCTGTGAAAGAAACAGAACCCACAAACATGAAAAGATAATTCAGAAAAAAACCCAAAACACCTGTATCTGAGATTTCTCATTTTGAAGCTATTATTAAATCCCTAAAAGCTAAATGCATTTTTTGCTTGGAAAACAATCTCTCTTGTCAAAAACTACTCAGAAAAATCCCAGGTCCTAAACTGCAGAGGAAAGAAGAGTTGATTTCCTATTTGAAATTCTTCTGAATCTTTGGAAGGCTCTGGACAGAATCTTACAGTGATTCACACGCTGGTATAAATTTCAGAAGTCTATGCAAGTCAGTGTAAACCACAGGGAGCTGGAAGAAGAGATTGTGATTTGCAGCTGTTATTTATATGAGTGGAGTTTTAAAGCACAGTAAAGAGACAAGACAAATTACTTCCTCTGATTCAATTCTCAATTTCATTTTATATGCTTAAAATAAGCAGAGATTTGGTGTAAGATCTGGAAAATGGAAGTAGAGCTTCTAATCAAAGTAAAAATTAATAGTACTTAACCACCTTAGTAACCACCTACTTCTTGAAACTGACCACAGATAATTATTGGCCTTCAGAGCCAAATATCTAATAAATGAAAAACTGAAAACAAGAAATATCATTTAAAAAAGAAAATTATATGGTTGAATGTGAAGCAGACAGAGAAAAATCAAGTTGTTTAAACAGGCCTATTATTTCTAGTTTGTTTTTCCTCACTTTCCACTGTCCATATATTTTATCCTGTATTTATTCATATCCAGACATCTGGCAGCAGAGTAGAAACTTCACGTTTGTGAGTATTCACATCTCAGACATGTTCACCATACAAGTGCATATCAAGCCTATGACACAGAGAGCAAACTGACACTTCTATTATAAGACCTCTGTGACCTAAGAATTCTGCACGTGATAATAGCCATTGAGGTTTATTTAAAGTTCTACTAAATTCTTTTTATAGGGTTATAGGTTCATCTTCAGCTTCAAGCACATGTTTAATGGATTGCATTTAACTGAAAAATCTGTGTAGAAAATACAAATCAGGTAAATTAAGTAAAGAAATAAAAGACCCGAAACAAATCCAGTGGAGTGGTTACTTTTGTAATTATTGCTATAATCTTTCAGTTTAATAGGAATTAGCATATCATACAGGAATATACCCTGATAAAGCTACAAGTTGAGTATAAAACAAATAAACCCCAGTGTTTTACTCTGTAAGTGTTGCATTGGTTCTTTATCCCTCCACCTCCCCAGATCTTTTAAGAGCTACATTCGATTTCTGTACCCCAACGTTCTCTACACTCTGCTTTTACATATGCAACAACAGTATTTTTAGGGTGACACTTCATGAATATTATTAGCAGCTCATAGGAAATAATAACTGCAGTCACTAAAAAGATTCTCATACCTTGAGTAAATTTCTTATTCTACCACTGCTCAGTATATCAATATTGCCTGTTTAGGACCGTACCAGCATGTAATAGAGCAAATTTTCACTATAAGTTTACGCAGATAATTGTAACTTGGAGCACAATTTTTGTTATCAAATAATATCCAATATCCAGAAGTGCAAATGCATTGCTGATAAATAAAATTTTAAAATAAGACCAGAATAAGCACTGTTACGGTTATTCAACTTAAATATAAAATCACATTTTCAGAAAATATCAATAGATTTATTATACGTGCATACTTCTATTTTGATTCACTATTATTCTGTTTGAGTCTCCCATACATATGACCAGATACTCAAAATTGCTCAGCAGCTAGCAGCTCCCATGGAGAAATGCAGATCTCGGAGAAATAGCAAACATCATGAACTACAATCTTAAAATGAAAATCCAGTTAACTACCAGTACACTGAATATAAAGGATTTTTATTTTAAAGTATTATCATGCTGAGCCCCAATGAACACTATTAAATGATGAAGGTAGTTGATTTTTATTCAAAGGGAATTATTTACTATAATTTTCTATAATCAGAAAGGAAAAAATAATAAACACAGGAAGGAAAATTGTGTGTAAGGCTAGGAGACAAATATTATCAACAGCCACTTTTCCTGCTTAGCATAGGAAACAGCTGAATTGTGAGCAGTCAGAATAACACAAAGCTAAAATAAAGAAAAATAGCAAAACCGGTGGTGAGGTGCTAGGGCAGCCTAGCAGTGTTTCAGACCCACCACCATGATTTACATATATCAAGGCACTGTATATACTTTTTGCAAATTACAGGAATTCACTTTTTGGTACTCAGCACAGGCGGGAAGGCTGGTGAATCACTCCGACATAGAGGGATTCAGCTGAGATTGTAATAAACTAATCACTTGGAACCTGCTCATCTTTAATCCGCTTTGGTCCTCCCTCTTGGGAAGGGAAAATCCCACCAGTCGTACTGGAGGTCTCACTCATTCATAGCTCCCTCCTGCTTGCCCATTTTACTCTCTTTTCAATTTACAGTCTTCAATGCCCTAAATCAAGTACTTTTCAGAATAGCACTTTTGACTCAGTAAATGATGTGTCTGTAAGTATGCTTGACATCTCAATATCCTACAATGTTCCTCTTGATAAAACAAACACTCTAAATAACTATTTTATAGCTTAACCATTTTATAAGAACAAATCAAAAGCTATTTTTTTTCTTCAAAATTTCTTTCCAATTTTAAAATTTAAGAAGGTTCAAATTAAAGAAAAAGAAGGCAAATTAAACCTTGGCGATATTTGTTACTTTTTCTTCCAAACTCTGAAATGGTAAATTAAAAACATATAAAGCACTTCAATCATCTTTCTTTTTGTTCAGATTTCATACTCTTTATCAAGCAAAAATGTTGGAAACATTCTTTCTGCTAGGTCCCACAGCTACATTGCTCCTTTTCCTATTTTATTTGAGGACAGAGAGAGATCTGTGGGAAAGAGGAACTTTGCATTGCTCAAGACTGGGCAGAGTCCTTTCTTTTCTCTTCCCAAAACTGCAATAATAATAATGCAGAAATGACTATATTAAAGTTTGTAAAGGCCCCAGATAAAAATACTTTTTTTTTTTTTTTCCTACATTCTTCCATTGTTTCACTCCCCTAATCTGGCATCAAAACAAGTAATAAAGATCCATACCTCACCCCTGCACTGGGCGTATGTTGCACTACTTTGTTTTTACAGAAAGTTAAAACATTTTATCTCAAAGGATCAAACCCCAAGCCTCACTGGTCAGGAACATGAAGTCCAGTAAAAGACCTATCTCCAGGTGAATATAAGAAGGAATTCCCTCTCCTTGCAGAATTTTTGTTCTCTTGCCTTCTGTTCTTTTTGCCTTCTCTTGAGCTGGGTGACTGTTACAGCCTACTGAAGATGCCAAAACCACAGATTATTCCAATCTCTGCCTTCAGAGGAGTTTTCATTATCTTCAGGTTAATTTCTCATTCAGAAGTCCAGAACTACTTCAGAAGCTCTAAGCTATCAGAAGGAGACAGGGATACATATGTAAATATTTAGGGGTTGGACTGGATGACCTCTAGAAGTCCCTTCGAACCCAGACATTTCTATGTTTCTATATTACAGCAGAATTGAATCTAAAAAATCTTTTAAGAACTGTGAGAATAGAAAGAGCATAGATCAACCAGCAATTCCTAGATTGAATCTGTGGCGTGAATGACTGGAAAACCAAAATTGTGCATTTTTTTTATACATACTGATATTTGACATTAGAAGTCCCTGACAGTCAATAGACAGAAACCCTTTAGTGCAAAGTAATTTTCAGAGAACACAATATGCATGCACAAAGCATCCTCTTCATTAGTTTCTCTGAAGATTTCTAGACGTAGGAGATAAGAAAGAAATGCATAGGAAAAGGTACTGGAAACACAGAAAAGAAAACCAATTTTGTAGTATATGCTCTTCTCTCTGAAATCCTTCTAAATCTAGAAAAAAGTCCCCAGTTTTCCTCTTATGGCCTCTGATCATTTTGAACAACATCACCTCATTTGTTTCATGTTATGAGATTTACTAGGACATAGTTTCACAGAAAATAATTAGATATTTATTATCTTCCCACATAGTATATTAAATATTAGCTAGAAAACACGCTCTTCAGACACAGCATACTTCCTTTATTTCAGCATTTTATTTATTTTAGACAGCCCCCATTTCAATGACAGTGACATCAGGTATCTTGTATTACATATTGCCTTTCTCCAAAGTTAATCAGAAAAAGAAATTTGTGAATTCTCACCAACATAATATGCTACCAAATTCCATGGTGATACCACATGGACCCTTTAAAAACTGGTAAATGAACTTTCATGATCAGAAATGGAAAATATGGAGAAAACTTTACGTAAGAAGTTGTATCACCTGTTCCTTGTATACTTCCATAGCTTCATCCTTCACTAGTCACATTCTTAACAAACTATCTCATGTAGAGCATATCGTAACTCAAGTATTTTACACAGTTCCTGTTATCAGAAAGGGGAATCCCATGGGCATATTTAAATCCATCACCAGATACTAGAAGTAAACTTTATAAAGAGGCCTAATGCAAAAATAAACTGAAAATTCTTTACCAAGATCAGATACAAATAATTAAACACTAATGGTAAATGGAAAGTTTCAAATTATTACATTTTTCGATCAGTTCTGTATGTTTTGAGATCTGCTCTCGTATCACCAAATGCTGTATTTCTATATTCTATAATTGAGTCCTACAGGAAAAGACTACCAGTCGTGACTCTCTGATGCTTTTAAAGATTATTTACCAAATCAAAGTTGTTCACTCACCACCATCAGCCCTCAAAACTAACAGTAATGCTGCATGGCCAAAGTGAAGTGGCTATCAGACAGTGCAAAACGTTTTCTGAGGAATGTCACTAAAGAAAATATAGAAAAACTGAACACTTGTTGCTTTTCACTCAAAAGTTACCAGAATATATCTTAAGAATAAAATATTAACCAACCTTTAAATAGAAGAGATGCAAAGATTATTTACTCTGTCATTTAAAAAAATATAATCAGCATATATTACCCAGCAAAGTAATAAAAGCACACTGCCTTCTAAAGATTGTTTTTCTTCACCATGTACAGCACAATACTAAATAATACAGGATCTGGGGTTCCAATTCAATAAATGATTTATTTTTTTTTTTTGTAATCTAGAGCCAAGGTGTAGGAACCTCTTCTTGTTACAGGATTTTTAATTTTTTTTTTTCCTTCACTGGTACCAGACATCAATTATGATCTATGACTAGCATAGCAATTTGTCTGAAAACTTTGTCAAGGCTGTAAACTATGGAAAAGAAGGAGATCAAGAACTCACAGAATCTAAACAGAGAGCTACTATTTTGCAGAAAAAAAAAAAAAAAGATATTTTTAATGGTTTGGGCTGTCACTGTTAAAACATGGGTTTAGTGTAGAACCATATAAATACTTTCTTCCAAAAAGCTCACTCCAACACACTTGATCAAATTATAATTGTGCAGCATTAATAGTTTCACACGTCTTGATTCCAGGTATTGGGTGTTGAAATATTTATTTATGCCAAGTTGTACTCTAAGGTAATTCAGTTCTCAAAAATCAGAATCTGCGATAATAACCATGTGAAAAGACAGCAGCCTAATGAACAACCTCTGGTAGGAAGAATTATTTGAATCCCACGGACAGTAAGTAGGTCCTTAGAAGTGACAACTTCCTTTTTATTTTTCCCTTTTTTATTTTGATTTTCTTATTAGACCCTCAACTCACAAATGCTCAACTGTCACAAAAGATCAGTGTTACTGAACCACCGGCATTAATCTGTTGTTTGAAATATATAAAGACAGACAAATAAAGGAGACATTGCAAAATGTCTTCCTCAAGTAGAACCAGATATTGAAATGATAAATAACATAACCTATGAGCACTAGTTATAATGTTCTTGGGCAGAAGAGATTTCTAAATATCAAAGACTGTTGCTTCATTGTCAGATGGTCCATAAATAAACCATGGTCAATTCATGACATTGGACCTTTTCTTCTTGCTATGCTACTGTAAATAAGTGTGTTCCCTTTGCCTGTCTGAATTCTATATGCCTATTTCCAGAAATGCCGCAGCATATAAGTAACACTGTCACGTCCGTTTTGTCAACTACATGCTGATTATCCTTTTCTATCTGCAGTTTGGGAACATTATCAAGGTCAGAAGCAATCGCTCAGAAAACTGATCCTGAAGCTCTTGGGTCTGATAATTTCTGTAAGGAATTTTCATAAATAAACTTCATAATGCAATTAGTGAAAGATCCAGCTTTCTTACATACCGTAGAAACAAAAATTGCACCAGTAAACTGCCAAGTATCTGGTCAACATGTTCATTTATTGCATGCAATCATGCCTTACTCCAAAATGAGACAAGACTAATTTACCATTACCATATCTAACTTCCATGTGTGTTTGGGCAAATGCCCACCTCCTTCAACTCTCCTGACCCCCACCTTTTTTTTCTTCTTCCTTTTTTTTTTTTCTTTTTTGACAAATTGGTTATGAGGCATTTACAACTGATGCACATATCGCAAAATTATTTCTGCCGAGCTTCCTCCATGACCTGCCCGTGGGACATGACATGCTCTGAGATGCATCGCTCTATCAAACTGAATCTTTCCAGGACAATGCAAATTATGACAAATTCCATCATCCCGCATTATGCGCTTCATGCTAATCTTCCTAATTCGAGAAAATCAGAAGGGCTTGCTGTTCTGCTGAAGGGCACGTTGTCTGAATGAATGATGGTGAAGGAACATTCACAATCCCCTTCATCTTCTAATCCCAGCTGTGGCTACCTCTGCCCTAAAACCACTGAGCAACCTTTCCTCCTATGTAATTCTTGCATCAGAATTTACTCAGGATCAGTCTTTGGACAGAGTAGAGAGAATAAGAATGGTTTTTTGGTTCTGAATTTCATTCAGAAAGGCATTTTTAACAACATTTTCCCCATAGACATTTTCTGCCTATTTCTTCTAGTCTGCCAAACTTTCACAGTAGGAGAGCTATCTCCATGAAAAGGTAAATTACCTTCCAGAGTGGATTTTGATACAATTTCAGCAATAGGTTTCAGGGAATTGCTGGTCTCAAGCACTTTTGTGCTTGAGCACTTATGCTGCTGACTCAAAGCAAGCCACCAACCTGCAACACGTTCTTCAGAAAGTCTCTAGGACAGAGAACAGCTACATCACTGAATCATTCTTCACTGGCTCAGAAGGTGGCAGTATTACTACATGAAAGAAACTTGCCATCTGCCTAGAATTTCATATCCACATTGCTGAAATAAACATGTTTAATTCCCAAAGAAGCATATATTTTATCCTGTGGCATAATTTACTTATAACATTAAAACTCAAACATGGAGCAATTTGTAGCAATAACTATGATTATGCTGTTAGTGGCCCAAATGTCACTGTCTAGATTAGGCTAAATGATACCTAGCACCAAAGAGCTTCTGTGATTTATTTTTTATTATCACTGTAGAACTTGCATGCTTAAAAGGCTCCCCATTCAAATTATTCGGTCTTCTCAATGACTGAGTTAATCGTAGAAAATCTTATAAGAAATGATACAAGTTTTCGATCATAGTCATGCTTAAAATATATAAAAGCTTTGGGCATGCAGATATGCTATTATAGATTTAAAAAAACCAACTTCACAATAAAACTACTATACATACTGCAGAAAAATAATTAAAATGTATCACAGGTTTGGCAATCTGCAAGACTGAAAATAAAAAGGGTTCAGAATGAAGAAAAAAGAAGTATTGCTTCATGAAGTGAAATGCATGTTTTAAAAACAGTCTCAGAAATATTAATAAATTCCTTTAGGATGTTTTTTTCATTGAAAAGGAGAACATTCAGATGATTTTTCAATAGCTTTTGCTTTAATTTTACATCTCAGCTAATGATATCCTCCTACTTATTTGTATAGTCAGAACATTAAAATCTACAGGAACTCCGTCAATATTAAAGATAGCTATTTCTTTTGAATTATTACTTTAAATTAGAACATAATTTTTGTTTATGAAAAATGAAGGGTAAGCCATACCTTCTGGTTGAATAAGCTTTTCAGAACAAATAAACAAACACTTACTCAGTAACTAAAATGCAGACAATTTTTATTTTGCATTTACAGTCTATGCTTTAATGCAATCTTGCATAATTGGCTTGATGCTTTACTGAGTCTTCATACATGCCTAATAAGTACATAGCACAGATCCACATTAAAGTGTTACTAAGAAGAGACAGGAAGATCCTTAGCTTTATACTTCATTCCCAGTGAGACCCAAACCCTCAGAGATAAATGACTATGTGAGCATCATTTCAGCAAAAGGCACCGGGCACACCCTGTGCATGCTGCGGCTTGTTGACATGAACCAGGGCAGGCAGACACCAATAATACATGAAGTGCGGTTCAGAGGCAATTAGGATCAGTTGTCAAGGCCAGGCCATTAATGAAAGAACATGTCAGAGGAGCTGGAGACTTCAATGGTTGAGGGCAAGAAGGCGATTTAGTGTGACAGATCGAGTCCTTCCAATGTCCTCAGTGGTACATGCTAATACCAGCCTTAACAACCTTTTGTGGCAGTGTATAATGCGACTAACATGGACTTTGATTCAGCAAAATGACTGCTGCCACTGTTAGTCTGTCTCATTCCAACAACAGTAAAAACACTGCTACAAATAATTACCCACTTCCTTCTCCCCCCTCCTCCATTTAATGCAGCAGTCCTTTATGCATGCCATACTGTTTCTCACTAGAAGGTCACGTTTATCATGCTGCTTTCTTTTCTTTTTGTCATGTCCTTTCTATTTGTTAATACAATCTGATATTATCCTGTAAAACAGGTTTTTTGTTCAAGTAAAAGGAAATTAACTATAAATTCAGCATTACCTCATGTGACTAATTGCAAAAAGATCAAATCAAACTGGTCTAAAGGATTCGCTACCTATTCTGTCATTTATGCAAGGAAAATGTTGCAACATGAGATAATAATTAACATCATCTACTGGATCAAAAATATATGGTAACTTTAACCTCCATCAAAATTAAATCTTGAAGCTTTATACAAAACTTGGCACTTGGTTGTTTTTCTGTTGTTGCTGTCAGCACTAACAAGCACTAATTTCTATAAAAACCTGTAGACCCCAAATTCCTAACACTCAATTACAGTATGAAAGGAAGCATAACTATAGAAAGAAAAACCTTCAACAGGAGTTCTATTGTAGGCACGGTATTGAAGGCAGGAGCAACATCTTCACTGAAATAGTATAATACTGTGTTTTCTCTATAGAGGAAGTGATCTGTTTTACATAGGATAGTTTTCAAGTAAGCTAAGACTTCACAAGCCATTTTTAAACTATATTACCTAATTTCTAAAATACAGTCCCTGTATTCAGTACCTTTTTTGGTATCAGTTTCTTTCTAAGGCTTCAACACTCTGGTCACTCGAGGAAATGCTTTACCATGCATTTAGATTTGAGAAATTTGTGGAAATGGCAGGGAAAAAAAAAATGGTTAGTCATATTCACTAGAACTCCCCACATGTTTCGAGAGAATTCAAAATTTGTCAAAGTAAACACTATCCTATCAATGATAAAAATTACATCTTGAGCCCTATTTTACTCACCTTATATCAGATGATGTGGTTTTCCCCTATCATTTCTGTCATTTGGCAATGCCTGAACTGACCTTTCTAGAGGCAATACTTATCTGTGAGTGACAGGAGAATATCCAGCAGGATGAATTTCCTTCTCTCTTCATTTCTTCACTTTGCCTACTTTCTGTCTGACTTGTTTTAGTTTCTCTCTTTTTTTAATGTCTTTGTTTATAATTCTACAGCTAGCTCTTTCCTAACCGACATTTGCCAACATTCCCTTTTCAACCCATAGCTTTAACCTTTTGAATGTCTTTGTTATATTTCAGGCACTTTACTACTACTAATTTTTTTGCAACGTTCTCCCATTTATTTTTTTTCTTTGCCAGTTTCCTTTTCAATCTTCCGTTTCTTCTTGCACCTTTGTCACCTCCTGGACTCACCAAAGTTAAGAGAGAAATCCCACTGGCTACAACATGAATATGCACTACTGCAAGTTATTTGGCACTGGACATACTACCAACATCACTGCGTAGAGCACAAGTAGCAATTGTTGGCATGTAACATGATTACTTGTACTAGTATTTTTTTGATTGAGTAATGCATAAAGGATGGGGTTACAGTAATTCTTACACTGTACTAGAATTACAGGTCCATGGTGCAGTGTGAGGAACACAAAGCAGAATTATAATTTGAGACAGCAGTGGTCTAATATAGTTTATCTACATCTACAGATTATTTAGTACATACAAAGGAAAGTTACACCTAACTCTTAGCATATATACTAGGAAGTAAAAGCTAAGCAAGTGGTGAATCCAGTTCATCTTTAAGATTTAGATTCAGGTTGGCATTAAATATCTATCTTAAAAATGATGCCTCTACAGATATGCCAGTGATTACCATACCCTTTTTTACCACGAGTCTCAATTTAAGGAAAAAAAGATAGAGAGTATTATTAGAAGAGGATTAAAAAAAAATTCATTACACTGTATCGCAATATTTTATAAAGAGCAGTAGAATCTCAAGAAAACTTGAGAAATCAGGAGACAAATATTTAAAGGCTATTTTAGTTGTTCTGTGCTTTTGTGTAATACATCTCTTCCTTTTCTGGATCTATCATAACTTAAAAAAAATGAATTGTAAACATTAGATTCAAGATTATTATTCTCTCTTGTAGATACTTAGAAAATATTTCCTGAACAATTAAATATTTTTTTTCATTTCCTAACTCAGATTTTAATGATACGTTACTGGATGGATTGGTAATAGTTATCATAAAAACAGGAATCAATGATCATCAGATATGTAGAAGAGAGACACAGCAAATATAACCATCACCAAAAATATTTAAAATAATGTAATTCTGAAATTTTCTGAATTTTGAGATGCACTGTATAAGACACTTCTGGGGAGTATAACAAATCTTTTCACATAAACGAATTAGGGTCTAAGAGTAAATAGGAACGTTCTTAAAGTAAACTGGAGGACTGAACAAAAAATTATTAGAACCTACAATATGTAATAATCAAGATATTTATTTCAACTGGAACTGTTTTCACTATCCACTCACATATGTACACATCCTTCTCTTCTGCTAGCTACCAATTCATTTCAAATGCTTGGATAAATCAAAATGCATTCAAATGTAACAGATGCCTTAAAATACAAAGCTTGTGACTTCAAGGAAAAAAAGCTTGCTTCTTATAGAAGAAGTATCTTTCTGTCTGAAAGTGAGGAAATAAAATGGAAGAAAGTAAAGAAAGAAAGAAAGAAAGAAAGAAAGAAAGAAAGAAAGAAAGAAAATAAATCATATCAGTAAAAAAAAAAGAAATCCCTTTCTCATCAAATGTTAAGTGCTGAAATCCAAGCAAAACAAATATAAAAAAATAAATTAGAAAATAAAATAATTCCTCTGCTTTATACTAGCAAAGCACCTTACATTTACACGGTACTTTTCACCTCCAAGGACCACACTGTACTTCACAAATAGGTTTTAGGTATTTAGGGGAAAATTATTTCAACACTGACATACAGCTCCAACTGCAAAGAGAAGAAACAGGTCACACTAACACCATATAATTGTGAGAAAAAAAGTCTTACCTAACAGAGTGAATGTGCAATTTTCTCTAAAGGTATCTAATTATACAACTTTAACTTGCCCAGAACTTTGGATCCAAAGCTCTTATTTTTGAACCCTTCCTGGACTGTAACCACAAGTTACAAAAGCTTCAACTTTATTTTAGTATACTTACTGAAAAAGAGAATGGGTCAGGAAGCAATGCATGGTAAGATGTCACATACAACAATACAACATGTGTTTTAACATCCCCAAATCAGTACGAGTAAGTCACCACAAACTAAGAATATAAATACAACTACCATTTGGGGGTACAACAGAAGACAAATAACCAGAAAATAACTTCAAATGAGTAACAGCCAGGGAGGAAAAGATGTCAATCTTTGAAAACACTTTGGTTATCCTTGGAAATAAACAACAAAGGTACATCAAAAACTGCTCTCTGGTACAGAGATATCAAATCCTGCACTCTTTAAGCTTAAAACAAGTGCCAATCTCTTGGCACAGGCATGCATATAAGCTTGGCTTTTCGATTTTAAGCTGTCCTAAAATGCAACAGTCAGGTTGACTTAGAGATGATTCCTTGTTTTGAAAATGTTGTCCTGTCTCATTACAAAAAGATATTAAGAGAATGTTCTGAAACAAACTTCTCACAGGATTTCAAGATTGTTTGGGTTTTTCGTTAGGCTGACAGAGTTTGTGGTGTGAAACATTATAGATGGAATCTGGGATAAAATGTGTTCAATCCCTGAAATGTCATCTAGAGTTGAGCTGAAAGCTGCGCCTCTCTAACACTGGACAGCAGATGAAAATGCTGTCTTGAAATAAAGATTTTTTTATTTTTTTTCAGGCTTTTACAGTAGTAAAAGGAAGCTCAATCAACAGAAACTGAAGGATGAAAATTATTTGTGGTCCCCTAGATTTAGAAAGAAAGGGTGGGAAAACAGCTAATAACCCATGTCCTTAAAACGTAGCTGATCTCACTGAAAGCCATGGCAACAACCCATACAGGCTTTCAAGACAACCACCACCTTTATTAGCACTGCCTGAGGAAAACAGATCCCATGTGGTTTACTTGCATTGAAAGAGTGCAAGGAAAACAGTCTGAAGAGCAGCCCAGTGCTTCAGACTGAATCCCCAAACTCAGCTGACTACAGCTTCAGCAGTAAAAAACAAGCAGAGGTTTCATATTTAAATTAGATGCCAGAACCAGAGTATCAAAAGCTGGTTGGAAAAAAGAAGTATGACACATTTTTAAGGTTCAATACTACTTCAGTGTGTAATGATACAGAGGGCACCAATTTATTACGATCAGTTTAGCTTGAACTTACTTTCAGTACTATAGAAAAAATATAACTATGCTTATCAGAAGATGTTGATGTCTCAGTTGAAGAGTACTTCTGGAAAGAAGTAAAGGTGGAGAAATTACCAACTTGCTGTCTTGTAACATCTGTTAAGTTTTGTACACCTTCCCATATAGCCATAAAACTGGACTACAGCAGAAGCGGTCTATTATGAAGAAATAAGTATAAGAATAGCTGTAGAGGAAAGAAGATTTGGTCCATCTGAGTGTCCCAGTAGGCACACAGTAAGACAAGGTGTCCCTACAAGTGGAAATTGTACAAACCTAGTCAGGAGAAATACCAGCTACACAAAGACCATGATATTAATTCTGTATATTTTAGAGAATGTCTAGGGATGAATTATCTTGGACATGACATGGCTCACAAACAGTTAACCCAGTGAAAAACTCAAAGAGAAAGAACATGAGCTCTTCAGACCTGTCACAATAATCACATAACCAAACCTCTAGAGAAAGAGACAATGTTTCAGTTACTGAGCTCAACCCTCAGGCTCTCATGCATCAAATTCACAAACACAAACAAACTGGGATGGGGGGTGGAAAGATCTGTGATGCCAAAATGCCAAGATAATGTAGTGGAACCCAAATAAATTTTCCAATAGTGAATACATAATACTGAAAAAGATGTCTTAATTCTTATTAGGATCCCTCCCTTAAAACATACTGAAGTAGAACATGAAGAAACAGCAAGAAGTAAGAATAGTGGCCTTGTTGATAGGAAATAACATGGGTGATTGGCCTGAAACAAATGCAGTACCTTTTGAAGCTAAATACAAGGTGATGAGAACTACATAAATATCAGCTGTGCTAGCTTTACAAGAATAATGGAAATGATGGAGGAGAGGAGATTTCAGGAGAGGAAATACAGGGGGAGAACGACAAGATACTACTTAGGAGAGACACTCAGGTAGGTTACAGCTTCTAAAGCTTATAGAAGTTAAGGAAGACTACAACAGTTAAGGAATATTTTTAGTAGAATTCTTTTTAAAAATTACAGTAAAATTAAAGCTTTTGAGTCCTTATTCTCATCTTCTGAATGTATTTTTGTGAGTTTCCTTTATGGATCAGGACTGATGATGGAACGATATTTTCATTAAAAATGTTTACCTGGATAATTTTTTTCTTACAGATTTTCTGTACCATTCAATTCTGGAGCATACTAGTGGCTCAGGTTCACTCACAAAGTTACCATGAAAGCACTTGCAATGTATTATGACCCTGGAAGTATTTGTATAGAACACAAAGACATTAAACAGGTCTGTTGTAGGGGTTATTTTCTTTAGGCATGTCTTGGAAAGTTTTCCATTCCATGTTCAGGCACACTCTTGATCCCTTAAATGTATTTGGTATTGCACAACATTTGCTTTTACCGAGAAGCCCAGCAAAGCTAGAGGGCTGTTTGAACACTAGGATGGGTGGTTCTGCAAAGATTTTTCTAGGACGATTTTTTTGCTTCAAAGCAGGATCCTTATTCTGTTATAGGCTGTAAATGTGTAATGATGTTCTAAAAGTTCTATGGATGGAATGTGACAACTAAGGATTTACGATTAGAAATGGCATTTTCTTTTAAGTAATTAATTCCTAACATTGTATTTGGGTGGCTCTTTTCACAGGAGTGATTCTATTGATTTAAAATCCGCTTTAGATGACTGAGATGAGCATGTCAAGTGTTCTGCTAAGAACAAATGTCTTACTTGTGTGTCTGGCTGAATATTACATCTTTTAACAGTTTAGTAGAGATTGTTATTTTGTGAAAATAGGTGGACTGATGTTTTTTATACACACTGCAGTTTTTATAGTTTTGATACTGATGGTAGCATCTAGGAAAGTAATGTTGGTGTAGGAATATTTCAAAGATGGCTTGGCAGAAAGCTGGTAATTACTGTATTTGTGGTGGAAATCAATAAAGGAGTCTAAGTTTCCAGTCCAGACAAAGTTTTCATCTGTCTATATCAGATATGCCATGATATCAAAGTATAATTATTTAGAAACTCTTTTTTAAAACAGCCAATGAAATGGTTGGCACTTGTGTGGTTAATTTCAGCTT
>JANHFX010004484.1:47500-51342 GCA_027560015.1 Chloroceryle amazona
TTGGAAAGGACTTCTGGAGTCACCTAATTCAACCTTATGCTTAGAGCAGGACTAATGTAGATCATTAGATCAGACTGATGAGGGCCTTGTTCAGTCAGGTTTTGAAGACCTGCTGACTACAACCTTGCTAGAGCAGCTTTCTATCTAGTTTGCCTTTATTGCCTCAATGGTGAACATCGAATTTATATTGAGATTGCGGACAGCCAACAACTCTAGTCCTTTGCAGATATACTACCTAGACAGTCAGTCCACATCCTACATTGCTGCATGGGACTCACTTCATTTGTCTTCAACTTCATGAAGCTCCTGTTAGTAGTTGCTTGTCTAGGTATCTCTAAATGGCAGCCCCACCCTCCACTGCGTCAATCACTATCTAAATTACTGTCAACCACAATCCTACTAGGCCTGTACTCAATCCTATTGTCCCAGTTGTTGAATAAGATGTTAATGGTATCACCCCCAAGTATCAATCCCACAGGAACATGAGACTTTGAACTGCTGACTACCACTTTTTAATAATTGCAGTGAAAAGGAATGTAACAGAAAGAGAAATAAAGCCTAAGAAAGGACAAGTGATGCATAAAGCAATTGCTCACCACCCACTAAATGATGCCTAAGCAGCAATCTGTTCCCCCCAGCCAATTCTCCCAGTTTATATACTGGGATGACATTCTACAGTATGGAACATCCCTTTGGCTAGTTTAGGTCAGCTGTCCTGGCCATGATCTCTCCCAGCTTTTTGATCACTTGCTCACTGTCGGAGCATGGGAAATGGAAAAATCCTTAATTTAGGATAAGTGCTACCCAGTGACAAACTAAAACATCAGTGTGTTATCAACATTATTCTCACACTAAATCCAAAATACAGCACTGTACCACCTATGAGGAACAAAATTAACTCTATCCCAGCCAAAACCAGGACAATCATATAATATACTGTTGTTGAATCACAAAAGGAAAAGACAGGAAAGAAAACAACAACCTACCAGCTATAAGCATGTGAAAAAGCAGTATTTTGAAGTATTGACTATATCTTTAAGAATCATACTATGATTTTTTCAATCCCTGATCCACTAATAGGAATTCCCCGATGTCCTTCTATCTTCATCCTTCTCCAGCTCATCTTCTTACAAGGATAATCCATGCATGCCTAATGGGTTTATTAAAATATGCATTTTATTTAAGAACAGCTAAGGATGCTATTGGAAAACTGCAGCCAGACAGTTTAAGTAGCTAGGTAATCTCTCCTGGTGTACATAATAGACAAGGCTATTTCCAACACCAACTTCTCCATTTAAAGTCACCTGCAAATTGTGCACTAAGCTCTATCGAGTCATTTTTAGTTTCGCTGCAAGAGAATGACCTAGGTCTTCTTAGCAAGGAGATGTTAGAACCACTGCAAGTATCACTAGCTTAAACCAGATGCAAGAGCCCTTATTTGCACTATTATGCCCACAGTACTTACCTACTAATTTATCATGCCTTGATCAGAAAAATAAAAGAAAAAAAAATTTTTTGTAATGCGAGTAAACAGAGAAGGAAACCAAATTTGATCAAGTTACAGGTATCTGGACATTGGAATCGGAGAGTAAGAACACTCTTTTATGTTTGAGCTACTGGGTTCAGATGGTGCAGAGGAAAAAGCTGAGAAAGAGATGCCTGAAGGATGTCTGAAACTGGGATTTGGCAGCTGTCAGAGGGAAAGAACTGAGGTCACAGTGATAAGCTAAGAGGTTCAACAGTCATCAGCAAATGATAGATGCATATATGTTAGTATATGTATAAAATACTTCATGCCACCATCAAAAAATATTGTAGAATATGAGACTACAATAATTCTGCTGTGGCAATTTATTTGCTCCATTTCCAGATAGAAAAATACTAAGAAACTTTGCCAATGCAAACTAACAATGCGTACAAATTGAGTTATACTAACATGCTACAAGAGTATCTGGTACAAACACTGTCAATTTTCCACACATTCTTAGGTAAGTATTTGTGGTTATTGTTCCAGGTACACTCAGAATTCATAAATACTCAGAGAATATTCTCACAAATAAACAATCATGGCTAAAACAGGTGGACCAAGAAAAATAAAATGAAATTAAATTAACTTGGGGTTTCTTAATTGTAAGAAAGTCAGTCTTATGGTACCTTACAACAGTTTACATCTACTTCTTACAAGTAGGAACACTGAAGTTATTTTTAAAGAATGTTAAATCCAAAACAGAAAGAAGTTTAATCCCAAAGGAAAAAGAACATTAATCCCAAAAGAGAAATAATGTTTGATTTTGCTATAAATACTTTGAAAAAAAAAATCACAACTTCATTCTGCCACTGTTGTTTGGTGTCTATCAGACTGAGGTCAGGACATTTTCAAGTAAATTTAAAATTTTTACTTTTTGTCCTTAGAGCACTGTTGGAAGGGTCCTGCAAGGTCCCTACAGAATTGAAATGCTGCTCTTCTGAGTGATTTGTTGAGCCTCAAGTGTTTCCATAGTTTGCATGAACTACCTACACCTTTCCACTGCCAGCTCTGCTCTTACATGCCAGAGTACATCAAACCTAACTTGCAATACCCTGAGTAGTACAGACCTTGGCTTATTCTGAACTGAGCAAAACCACTGTGATAAAATACATGCATCCACAAAACATCTTACTGAAAGTATAAAAGACAATTTAACAGTCCAATTTGTTGTCCAGAAAATTACAAGCAAAATCTACAGGAACACAACATAATGGTGATAAACCTTTACTGTTTTAAGATCAATAAGCTTCTGTTCCTCAAAGATACAAAACTGATCAACATTTCATCATCAAACAATTATTATAATTTAAAATATTTTTAAAAATATTAAAAAAACACCTTTGTTCCTTCCTTATTTAGCCTGGAAAATTTATTTTATTCCTAAAACATAGTGAAATGCTTTACTTCCACTGGTGACCTGAAAAGCTTAATACCTGCCCATACATAGTCCAAAAAGGTTCTGAAAACCCACCTAAAGAAGATTTTAATTTTGGAAAATTCACATTTAAGAAGATACAAACCCAATATCTTCCATTAATAAATTTTCAAAAGAAAATACACCGTTCCTCTATGATTTATTCTTATAAAAAGCTTTTATAGGTTGCATCTTCTATATGCTATTTTAGGAAGAAAAAAATATTTAAATATAAAACATATTTACCGAAATAAATATAAATATTTTCATAATTACTGGATTAAGGTCTGCAGATTAGAAATATGCTACCAAAAACTCAAAGTCTATGCCAGTCTGTGCCAGTTCCAAGACAGTAATACAGATTAGTTGCAATGACATATTAGAGAAGTTTATCCAAATACAAACATGCAAAGCTTATTAAATTTTATCTTTGAGAACTATGCATAATATGATACAGCTATGACTGTCAAAGTGTAAGACTCAATGGAAGAAAGTTTAATAAACCAACTTTCTGCTTTCTTAAAATATATACACACAGATGATAAGAACCACCCTGCTATAACCACAGGATTAATTATCTACCAACACTGCCTGCTGCAAAAGGAAAAAATCCACAGGAGCTTCTACAGCAAAGCAGTATTCTTGAAATTTTCCATAAAATGGTACAAAGACAAAACGAGGTACAATTCTATGGTGATTACATCATGAGTTTGCAGATTCAGAGAATTTTAATGAAATTTAAACAGTTGTCATACCATAGAATCATAGAATGGTAGGGGTTGGAAGGGACGCTGGAGATCATTGAGCCCAAGCCCCCTGCCAATGCAGGAACACCTAGGGCAGGCCACACAGGAACAGATCCAGGTGGGTCTTGAAAGTCTCTAGAGAAGGAGACTCCAC
>JANHFX010004485.1:0-21072 GCA_027560015.1 Chloroceryle amazona
AGCCCGGAATTCTCGCTCTGAATCTCCCTCTCTGAGGGCCGCCGAGGTGCTGAAACGGGGCCCTCTCGGCGTCGAGCGCGGCGGTCGCTTCCCGGGGAGCCCGACGCCTCTTCCCTGCCCCAGACACCCGCAGGCACCTACAGGGGACCGGCACTTGGCGTCCATCGTAAGTCCTGCCACCACGTCTTTCTTTTTGGTACAAGCAGAGGTTTCTTGCTGTGCAGCAGTGGCCCAACTGTAATGTTAAATTAATTCATGTCATAGAAAATGTACATCTGAGATACTAGAGGTATTAAGATATTGGCACTTTGATATCATATTTTCTTAACCTGTTTAGACAGACTCTTTATGCAGAAAAAGAACAGGAGGTATTAGATATTCTATGTGAATTCTTATAACTAGTTTTCAGACAGTTAAATGACAGGTTTTGGGGGTGTTTGGTTGGTTGGGGGCGGGGGCGTGTTTGTTTGTTTTTGATGTTTTGTTTTGTTTTTTTTCTTAAAGGAATAAATCTTTAAAAATTTCCATGCATATAAGGATATTCAGAACATATGGCCTCTTTGCTGGCTATGAAATGGATCTAAGCATTTGGTGCCCTATTTTTTTCAAGTATTAGGAGATTATTTGTACTAGTATAAATCTATCTGTAGAAAGCAGAAACTAAATAGTAGAAAGTAATAAGCTGGGTCTTCTCTTGACCTGTGGAATAGTCCTGCCATCCCATCTAAGCAGAATGCTGTTACCTTGTAAATGCTTAGGGTCACAAAATAACTCCATAATACTTTGGAACAAGAACTTAGCATCCTAAACCATGTTGAATATTCAAAGGAATATTTATCCATTATTCTTGTATGTGCTGTATAACTGGGCTTTTCAATCCAAAAAGTTAAAAATCAACCTGCCAACATTCCATTTATACATCTCTCAGACAACTTGAGAAATTGCTGTTTATTACACTGATCGTGCATGGAGCTGTGATGGTGACAGAAGGGTGATGCAAGGACCTCCTTGTCAAGCAGGGGTGCTAGTGGAGTTAGAAAACCTCTGTTTCACTCCCATCTTAGGTAATATTACACAATGACTTTAAAATACACCACCTGTGACCACAGTGCATCAGTATCAAAATGGGAAATGCAAGCCTGACTCTGAGATTCTTCTGCTTTACTAATTGCATTTTCACTTCATAATAGCGAATGTACATGAGGGAGCTGTAACTTGCCCAGTCTAGCCAACAATTTTTATTCTTGATGAGTGTATTTATTCAGCTATGATTCTGTCCTGAGCTTTTGTAATTTTATTTATTGCTATGCTTATTTGTAAAAATGAGAAAATCAATAGTGTATAGGGGGAAGGGAGGAAAAGGAAAAGGAAAAAAAAATCACTCAGAAGCACTACAATAAATTTACTGCAGGATAGAAAACTCCAGAGACAAAAAGTAGATAAATGCCTGATGATAAAGACTGAAGGCAAAATCTGAATCACTCATTGATTCATCATGTCTTTTCTGCAGTATTTATAGAGAGCCAAACAAATAAGATAAAGGGAAGAAATAATCCCAGTAGCCTAATGAGAGTTTTACAGTCACCATAAAGACCTACTTTCTGAGGGATGAACACAGTGATGTGCTCTATAGATTTGTATTTAATAATGAGCTAGAGGGTGTTATGGACTCATCTGGGCATTAGATTAGCTTAGCTGGCTTGGGAAACTTCATCAGTTGTAGCCTGAGCTAACTCCACCATCTTGGGGTTTTTCAAGATTTTTAAGCCTTATTTGTTTTAGAAATGAGGTGATGTGACCATGTCATAGAACCCTCCTTCAATCCCCTTCCTATTAGCTGAGTGCATTGATTATTTTAGTTAAACAGAAGAGAAAAGCAGAAACCTCCTGAGGTATGGTTACAAATTTCATGAAACTATATGGTGAGGAAGACCATGATGATTATCCCACTTAAAATAGGATCTGGATTCTGAGTTTCAATGACACATTTTCCAGAAAGAAGAGGGGTGTGGATGGCCCACTCCTTGGTGAGACAGTTTTAGTTAAAGTATATATCTAAGTATGACAAATCCACAGGAAGTCAGTCTTTGTTATCTCTGCTAAACTAACAGTTACAGTGCTATTTGGGATCGTGCATGTGAGTTATTTTTGTTTGTTGTGTTAAGAGAGGATTTATGTATTTTCATTTTTTTAAACTAGTTTGTCATTTAGGGATTCATACTTTTCAAGAAAGCCAAAAGTCAGTATTTATTTGTACACATAGCTTTGCATTCCTTTCCACTGAGGTGGCATATGTGGTCATCAAAGTAGAAGACAATCCTTGGCCTGAATAGCTTGCAGACTGCAGAGACAGACCGCCAAAGTAAAGAGGAAAGGATAGGCTCCAAGCTGTATAACCACTATGGTAACTGGCAAAGTTCTGCTGGTGTTTATTGTTTGCAATGGACCACTGCCAAGTTACAGTTTTTGCTTGTGAACAAAACAAGAAATGAAAAAAAAATTCCTGGCTGGTACAGAAGTGGGACTTTCCAAGACGAAAAAGGCTGAGAATGCTTGACTGAAGTCCTCTATATTGTAAATCCTTTCTTAGCTCTTCTGTTGCTGTTCTGATGGTTACACTCGCTTGCAGCGCATTCTCTTTTTCCCAAGACCTCACGGAGTATTTCTTGAAAAGTTCTGATGGGTTCTGCTGAGCAACACCAATAAGCAGAAATGTCTTCTGATGCTGCCATGCTGGCTCCACTGTGAACTGCCATCTCCTCAGAGGCCCTGGCCCAAAGGAGTGTAACAGGAAGGCATATCAGTTTCCCTAGAAAGGCTACTGTTTTGCATGGAATAGTTGGTAACATTGAGCAAACCCCTTGGTGTTCCAAGGACTTCTTTTTTCTTTATTCTTAACATATTCTTTTTCTCATTATCTGTGCTTGGCTTTTATATAATAAACTCTTAGTAGTTTAGGGACTGGATCTAAAAGACTGCTTATTTTCCTTGCTTATGTACCCTGATTCTACAGCTCCTACTTTCCACAAGGTTTAAATTGGATTTTTATTCAACAGCCAAATAATTTAGAAGGTTTCTCTAATCTCTACTACTCTGGCTCATTAAGTGCAAAAGAATTGTCACTTCCACTCACCCTCATTGAAAAAACAGCCTGTAGTAACTTTGCATATAGCTTGAAGGCTGCTTTTGTTCCCCCAAATTAGTTTACGTTTAGCCTATATTAGTTATTCCCCTAGATACCGTGTCCCAGACAGCCTGGTATTCAAGAGTCCTCGCAAATGCAGAAGAATAACACCAAAGACTCTCTACAAAGACCTCATTGTAAGACTAAAAGGATTTCCTGTGAATGAGCTACACATGGACTTAACACTGCTGGGAGCAAGAACATACAAGGAGAAACCAACTACACAGTGAAGCCAAGACATTACTGCTTTTTAATGATTTCTTTGTAGATAGGGAGAAGAGGTCTTTTCCCAAGGAGCTCATGATAATACAGCATAGCCAAGAACACGAGACAATGTTGTATGGAAGGGAAAAAGGGAGCCTTGAAGGAAGAGAGGAAGCTCTGAGCTTTCTCCATCTTTCTGTTCTTTTCTACTCATTTAGATGAGGTGTGAATGTAACTGATAGGCAGTGCGCAGTGCCAGGCAATGCAGTCTCTGCTGCAGAAAGGGTTTTCAGTGGGAGATAATGATTTCTTAGTTCTCCATTATGGTGCCAGTTCAAAGAGGCAGCAGAGCAGAACTTAAAGTAACACCATTCTTAAGGCATATGCCATAGAACTGCTCACTAGCAGCCTTTTCCAGAACTGCATGGAAGGTGGTATGGATTTTACAGAAACTTTTTCTTAAAAAATAAAAAACTAATAATGTTAAATGGGAATGGAAACAAGAAACAATAGAGGAAAATAGTCAAAACTCAGGTGTAGATGTTGGGGGTTTGGGGCATTGGGTTTTTTGTTTGTTTTCGTTTGTTTGTTTGAAGTTAAACTAAAAGATTTCCACCAAAAAAAAAAAAAAGAGAGAAAAAAAAAAGGCACCCTTTACATAAAGTATTTTTCCTCATATGAGTGATGAGTGTTCTCCTACTTTGGATAGCTTAAAAAAAGCTCACATTTATATCAACAGGAAACATTGTTGTTATACATCAGTGCAAGACAGGAGTAACTTCAGCCTGAAAATGCATAAAGGAGAGGAGATTTTGGAGTCAGCCTTTCTCATATTAAATATTATTAAGCTTATGCAATTTTGGAAAGAATTAATATTCAGTTCAATGTATCTCAGATGGTAGAGTGAGATTGATGCTCTTTCTGTAGTGTTCTAAACATGAAAAAAATAATCAGCATTGTATACTCTGTTCCATGCTCAGTTCCATGTGAATAAAGTTGGCTGAGGGATTCTGTAGGGAGTAGTCTGTTGGTCCTAGAGCATGGCAGGATGCAACACTCACTTTGCTGAATAAAGACACAGAGCAGTGAGCTGTTACGTGCTACTCTTATCTTTCTCTTTGCAACAAAATGTAATATGGTTTTGCTTAAGACTGAAGCTCAAACTTTCATCCTATCTCTGACCACAAGCAGTAGGGAATGCTTAAGGAGGAGGTTGAGAACAGCTACACTCTACTCACTCATTTTTGACAGGATGCAGCTCAGAAGCTCCAAGAAAGAGAGAGCAGTAGCTATTAGCCTGGGTTTTCACCACCTCTCCACTGGCTGTTCCATAGGGTTTTTCACCTCAGTTTTATCTCAAAAATGCATTTGGCTTGACCTAGCTCTAGAGTTGGAATTTAAGTATTTCTGCAGAGTAGAAAAGCAAGCTTTGTCACATGTGTCTGTATGAGGTATTTATTCTCAGCTGCTCTCTGCTCGTTGGAGGAATTTCCATGGTACTTAAGAAGAGAAGCTCTGAGGATGACTACTACTCTGCTAGATTAAGGGTAGGAGTCTCAGGTTTTTTAATAAATTTTTATTCTTTTCTGTGCCACTTTGTTCATGTTTTCTCTTCCCTAAAGCCTTAGTGCTAAATTTTGTAGCTGCTGGACCAACCCAGTTACATGCAGAACCACACTTAGATATAATCTTGCTCTTTCTCTTCCTTGACCTTTCCACCTCTTTCCTCCATGCATTCAGCCTCTCATTTTTACAAGAAAAACCAAAAGCTACTCATACTCTAATCATAGTGACCTTGGAGTCTCTGTTGATGAGAAGCTACCTTATTTTGCATTCTAAGCCATAATTAGTGTCAGTCAATGTCAATGGCATGAGAAATAGTTACATGCAAGAAAGGTCAGAGACTGACTGTTCCTTAGGCTGAGTGCACAGTGGGACAGGTGGGTGTCCTCTAACTGAAATTTGTGTGTATGAGTAATCTAACAGGACACTCGACCTCACCATGTAGTTGCCAGGTACAATTTCAGATCATAGTTTTTTCACGTTACAGTATTAGTTTTGATAACCATGCAGAGACAGATGGCATTTTGTCGGCTTTCCAAAGCAGAGGAATAATTTGCCGAGCTGTAGCTAGTGTAATGAGAAGCCAAGTAAGTTGAAGATGAGGTAAAACCAAAGCATCTGTTGGTCCTCGTGTGCCAACTTTTAGACACTGCAGACAAACTAATATTTCCACACAAAAAGTAGGGACTGTTATACATTTGTGTAAAAAAGATGGCATTTGATAACAATGTCACAACAGATGTCGCTGAGTCCATGCTTGATTTTTACTACTGCTCTGTGCATTTTTGGAAGAGATACTCACTCTGCACAGCTTGTGTGGAGTATGTTCATTATAAAATTTTATTTTTCAGGAAACAATGAGATGGAAAATTTGTAGCTGATCTGATATTGTCCTTCTTTATCATGCTTCCTTAGTGGTTAGGGAGGAAGAGTTTATTCTTGTTTGATTCCTTTTCAATCTCTTTTTATGTGAGAGAAGTGTCTATACATATAACTATATACTGTATATAATAAAAATCTTAAAAGAGAGCTCTCTATTAAAATACAATGAAAAATTTGAGGTTACTTGCATTATCCAATATTACATTTTCCAGCATGTGTCATGGAAAATGTATAATTATATCTTCCCTATTCAAAGAAATCCTTCTCTTCACCTTAATCCTATTCTTTCTCATCTTCTTTGATGAGAGAGAACAATGTTTCAAAAGTTCCCCTTTAAGAGTAAAGCTTGTAAAAAGAAACCCATAGAATACGATAGCCTACTTGACTCTTTCTCCTTGGTAATATATGTGGCAACTTAATAAAAGCAGCTTCTATCTGGGTCAAAATTATTTGAGGCATGCATACTTCAACTAAAATATATATATATTAAATACTTGCTATGATGTGGTATCCTCTGCACAGTCTGCATTGTGTGTTGAGAGTGTGAGGGGACCTGTGGGAGTGGGTGAATGGGAGCACTTCCTTCTCAAGGGTGTGGACCTGATTTAAGCACTTATGTTCAAGCCTTTCTTGGAAATAGAAAGAGCAGGTCCATGGGTCAGTGAGAGAGAGGCTGAGGAGATAAAAAACAGCAATTGAGAGAAGCTAAAGGGAAGCAGGCTCCTGCAGCCTCCTCCAGGGACCAGAGCAGCCCACTGCAGGCTTGTGTGTGGCTGGGTGTAAACTTTAAACAATGGGTTCTGACGTTAAACAGCTGCTAATTTTTGTTGTGCTTCTGCTGCTTTTGGTTTGTTTGTTGGTTGTGCACAGTAGTGCAAATTTTGTTTTGCTGGGTGCAGGGGTGGGGAGGAGGGAACGCAGGTGTAGCTTTGTGTTCACTGGGCTGTCTTGCTCCCAGGAAGCAGCACTGGCCCGCCGTTGCCAAAGTCTATCAGTGGGGCAGAACCATAGCCAAGAGCTAGAAGCCCATTTTGAGGCAAAAATGACAACAGGTAAACTGAACAATGGTTGAATCTGAGGGGCAAGGATATAACCTGTTGATTAGAGAAACACATCGCAGTGTTTGATTGATTCTTTTTGCTACCTGAAGCCCAGAAGGAAGGATGAGTGAAACACTGAGATTATAAAGTGCTTTCACCATGGGTTAGCAGATGCTCTCAGCCAAGGGAGTACTCTTAGACCTTGCCAATTCTTCAAAACACTTTTGCCTGCCAACCAGCATTACCTCTGCCTTATCCATGCTGAACTGAAGTCTAACATGCTTTCATCCAGTACCAGATTTTTGCCAAGTATTGTAAGAGCAGACATTTTTCTTGCAGTTGATTTAATGCACTGACTTTCTCTCTGTTTCATAGCATTCAAAAGGGTGTTTAAAACACACAGTTGAGACTAAAATTACCATACTTTGCACAATTACCATTGATCTTAAATTGATAATCCTAATGGAGATCTGCTGTTTTCAAAATTCTGCAGTCTCTCTGGTTTTATAGTGCATTTTGTCGACTGCTGATGCCTTATAGTGCTTTCATATTCTATTTTCATTTGTTTTCCTTATGAGTGTGAGATGCTCTTATTGTTTTGGGTATTTAAACCAAACTCTCCCAAGGACTGTGTTCAGTAGCAAATATTAGTACGCAGGAAGTCCACTGGTGTGGAAGAATGGAATAAATACACTTGAGCTAGAGAGAGAAAAGAAAAACAGTATCTAACTTTTTACTTCTGCACCTGTCCAGGAAAATCTGGCGCATTCACTGTTTTTTATTGTGTTTTAATGTTCATTTATTTAATACACTATTTATGAGAACTTTGCTTCCTCTCAGGTACTCTACACACAAAATGTCCTATGATAAAATGAATGCTGATAGCTTTGGTTGATGTCCTTGGAGACAGTTTGGGTTTCTTTATATGAAATAGTTTTAAATGTTTGTATAAGGCTAGAAATCACAACAGCTTTCAATTTTTGTGTCTACAATGTGAAAACTGAGGTTAAGTGTGAAGAAGAGTAGGGGTGTTCCTGGTGGTCTAGAGAAAGAAATGAGACACGACAAGCTTGGGTTCATCTCTCAAGCTGCCCAAGGACTTCTTGCAGAATATTCCACTTTGACTTGATGCTCATAAAGGTCTTCTTCAAACTAAACGATTCTATGATTTATTTTCCCTTTGGTTTTATCTCCCTGTTTGTGTGATTTTGCATGTGTGTGTGTGTTTAATTGGGAAATGGTTTCTATTTTTCTTTATGGCAAAATTGAGGGGCTTAAAAACCACTGAAAGTTCTCAAAGACTTGGATACAACAGGAAAGACAAAGCCTGTACTATAGCAAGATGCACTGCAACCTCTGTCTTCCTGGAATTATCTGGAATTATCAACATTGCAGGTTAGTTTTAAAAACAAATAACTAAAGATGTAAAAGCCAAGGCAGCAAAATTAGCATATCATGCTCAGAATAAGAGGTAATAATTGTAATGTTGAATACAAAATTTCTAGCAAATCAAAAAACAGGTTTAAAATTTGCAAGTTTAATCGGTATGAGAATATTTTTAGAAGATAAGATGATGAGCATATAAATATCATCCTTTAAATTTGATATCATTAAAGATGATCCAAGAAGCTAATATAATTTTGTCCTGCATCACTTTCCTTAAGTACTATTTTGCTTTAATACTGAGCATAATATATGACTACACTTCTGGTATATTATAAATCAAATTTGTTAGAATACGTTCTGACGAGCCACTTGTACAGTGCCAGCTTGAAGTAGATTTAATCCTTTTTCTTCAACTATCTGTTATTCCTCTGCATGTTCTCTGTGCTGTGTTTTCCACTGACCCTTGTTTGCTAATTACACATTTTATTAGTGCCTGTTAGAATAAATTGGTCTGTTAGGTTTAGAGCAAAGATGTTAATAATGTTTTCAACCTTAACACAATGAATATCATGCAAATCACTATACATACACTTCAAAATACAACGTCACTTCAGTCTATGGATTTTCTGTGATTTGTGAGTTTGGTGCAATGTTTTATTAGAATACCATTCATAAACAATTTTGTTATCCAGGATGCATTGTTTTCTCTTTCATGTGATGAATTTCAATCAGAGTAGTGTCCTTTGCACTAGTTAAAAAAAAAAATCGAAGACCAAACAACAAATAACCCAAAGGTAATAGTTATGGGCTCCAGTGGTCTTCTCTTTGCTTCAGTGAGTGTTTGCACTTTGACCAAAGCAAACACTGATGCAAAGAAAAAGTAAAATTAGCACTCTCTGGCTCACATGAGTCATGAAGCTGAGAGGTAATAAGGGGGTGAGGACTAGGTCCCCATCTTACATCACTTTCATTTACACAGTGAAGTTTTTGTCAGTTGATACTAATAATGCATATTAATGGGCACAAACCTGAACATAAGTTCCACGAGGAAGAACTTTACTTTGAGGGTGTCAGAGGATGGGAACGGGCTGCCCAGAATGGTGATGGAGTCTGTCTCTGGAGACATTCAAAACCCACCTGGATTCAATCCTGTGCAACCTGCCCTAGGTGAACCTGCTCGGGCAGGGGTGTTGGACTAGATGATCTCCAGAGATCCCTTCCAACCCCTACCATTCTGTGAGTCTGTGATGTATAGCATGAAAATTCTGCCCATAGAGTCAGAGGCTCTAAAATAAAAGGAGTCCTTTATTTACTTAAAAAAAAAAAAAAAAAAAGGAAATCTACTATAAAGTATTAATTCCATTGTTCAGTTTTCCCAATAAAAACAGATTTAGCTCATATCTGGTATTTCTTTTCCCAATGGATTAATTGCTTTCACGGACACTACGGGGCGGAGGGGGAGCATTGTACCTGACAACTGACCACTTAATGAGGAAAGCATTAGGCTATTTCAAAGTACTGGACCTAGCTGTCAGCTGTGGTAAATTTGCATCAGCTATTTTTGTTCAGTGATGTCTGATCCATAGGTTGCTGCTCTACTGTTTAGAAATGTTCCAGTTACCATTTTTTTCTAGTTTGAGGTGTAGTTCATAGTTTTCATATGAAATGTATTTAGCTGGGAAGCAAGATAAGTTATGGCATCTCCTCTCACCTCTTGGTCTATCCTTTCGGAGATTGTGTTAGGTGTACTGTCTTTCTCCTGCACCCTCCTTTCCCTGACCATCTCCCCTCCTGGTCATGGTAAGACCATGATCTCTCAAGAACAGAGGATACTTCTAGATTTTCTGAGTTATTTCAGGCCTAAGAACTATGTGTGTGTGCACTTTGTGTTTATTAATCTTGGATGACCCAGAAATATGCCCTTGTGGCAAAGACAACCAACAGCCTCCTGGACAGTATAAGGAAGAGTAATGCCAGCAGCTCAAGGGAGGTGATCTTCCCATCTAATCAGCACCAGTAAGGCCACAGCCGGTATGCTGTGTCCAGGTCTGGGCTCCCCAGTACAAAATATGGGTTTACTGGAGAGAATCCAGCAAAGGACTAGGAAGATGATTAAGGAATTGAAGCATCTGTCATAGGAGAAGAGGTGGAGAGAGATAGTACTGCAATTGGAGGCAAGGAAGCTCAGGACAACCTTATCATTCTATATAAATACCTGATGGGGGAGTAAAAAAGACAGAGACAGACTCTTCTCGGTTGTGTCTAGTGACAGGACAAGAGTCAATGAGCACAAATGGAAATACAGAAGATTCCATTTAAGCATAAGAAAAACCTTTATTATTATGAGGGTGGTCAGACAGAACAAATTTCTCAGAGAGGCTGTGGAGTCTCCACCCTTGGAGATACTCAATATCCAACTGGATGCAGCCTACTCTAGATGATGGTGCTCTGAACAGGGGGTAAGACTGGCTGCTCTCCCGAGGTGTCTTCCCATCTCAGCTGTCCTGTGATGAGACCTCAGATCCTGCTACATTAAGTTTGTTGCAAATGAAATACTAGATCTCTGGCATCCTATCTGCTCTCATGCCCATCTGCTAGAATGGCATTATGCCCACTCAGAAGGTGCTATGCCAGTTTCAACAAGGCACAGGTGCCAGCCAAACATAGATTTAGAAAGATACCCTGCATAAGATCCTCCTGGTACTAAGTAATGCCAAATTAGGCCCACATGCTTCATTATGAGGGATCACATCTGTTGAGGCTTGTGGGCATTGTACCATCAATTACAGCCTTTATCCTCTCTTTTCTTTCCTGAAAGCTTTAGTGAATGGAAAGCAAAATTTATGAGCCAATCAAGTGCCTTGAGAAAATCTGGATTTTTCCCTAGTGATCTCCTTCTTGAAATCTGAGATTTCAAGATGCTTGTGTTTATATCCCTCTGTTAGACATACTTCAGTGTACACTAGATTTGTTTCTGAAGAGAACAAAAGAGAAGGCACTGGAAAAGATATTCTTTCTTCTCATTTAATACCATGAGAGAAGGATTATGTGCAATGCATTTGATAGACGTTAGACCCTGAAACGTTATTTGGACTGGTACCTTCGTTTAGGAGAAGAAAATGCACTATTTCATGTTTGTGTTCTTAAGTTTCACTTCAGCATCCAACCGATCACAAGCTTCAAGCTGCTGGCCACCATGGTACCTGATCTATGTTGTCTGTTGTTGTATGTGAGACCTGGAGAGATTATATTGCTCAACACATGCTATGAGAAGATCCAGTAATCCAGGAAGAACTGTTAAGCCCTTTTGCTTCAAGAAACACGGGTAAACATAGGTGGTAGAGTGCTGACTTCATGCTGTCCAGCTCACTCGGGAGCAATTATCTGTGCCTGTGGCAGGATATATTTGTCCTTCATGTCGCGTAGGCTTGCTTGGGAGTTTGCTATGCCAGGAATACATTTCCTGAGTCTTCTCACTGTTGTCCCAGGGTTTCCTTCAGGATCCCCCTAAACTAGAGCTTGTGATTTAACACAAGTAAAACAATGTAAGCAGGACTGTGTAATGCTAGAGTAGGGGTGAAGGATACAATGTTAGAAACTGTCTAGAGCCAAGCAGTCTAGATAACATGATTAGGACTGACAGCCTGGACTCTCCATAGTGTTTCATGATTTACCTTAGGGTGTAGCTGAGGGGTGGGGGGAACTGCTTTGTACCTGTCTACACCTCATATTTACCCTGATGGGAATTGGCTTGCAGAAATTGGCAGTCAGCTTATTTGGAGTTACACCAGCCATAAAAGCGCAAGCCCAAACAAAGCCCTGTGATCTGTCAGTGTGTGCTTCTTAGTTCGGCTGGGAAGCTCGCGAGGGAAGGCAGTGCTGCCTCCCACCCCCTGCCTGCACAGGCAGCGTGGGGGGCCCACTGGAGGTGCAGGGTGCTGAGCCCTGAGTGGCCTCGCGTTGTTCTTACCGTGCTGATGGGCAAACCAGCTGTAGCACATGCCAGGAATATAAAGCATCATAATCTTGGTGGTGTTTATTCCACGCTTATATCATTAAGAAAAATATGTCTTAAAATATTGTTGAGTCCTATAGACTGAATTTTATTTCCATAATGATACAAATATTGATACCCAAAGAGTCCATTATTTATGCACCATTAGCTATTCTGCTTGCAGCCTTTTCCCACATCTTCCCATCCAAACCTGGAGAACATGTGCTGTCATATGGCTCACCTATTCTTTAAGAGTTAAAACAATAAAAATAGCACAGCAGGGTCTTGTCCATAAACAATGGAAACATTGCTCTAAATTCAGTACTATTTCTGTTTTTATTATGTGATCGCTTCTTTGTTGTTAATCACTTGCCCTACTTAATTCATTCATTATACTCGAAAGCTTTGAGATTAAACCCCCAGGCAGGATAGCTTCATATGAATCCTTTCTTTTTTATCTGTTCCAAGTTAGATTAAGTCTAGATCCTGTTTAATGAGGTGCCACTTGCTGGCTTTTCATGCAGAAAGAATTCCTCATGCTCAGCGGTATGTATATACCATATAAATTATAAAATATTTTACATTTTTTTTTTCTGAATTTCTAACTAATATGTCCTGCAGAAAACACGGTTATTACAAGTTCCCCGGGATATGGGTGGCTGGATACTTCTGATTTTTACTTTTATTTTTTTTCTTTTAGTGATGAATCTTGCTGTTCATTTGTTGAAAAAAAAAAAAAGTAAATGCAAAAAAAAGTAATTTGTTATCAATGTTATTATTAATGGCACTGTTAAGACTTCTGTCTATGTCTAGAACTCAGTAAGTCAATTATAAGAATGCCTTCACCTGCCACACAATGTTAATAGCTTGCCCATGCCTAGTAGTGCTTTGGTGTATCTGGTGTGAATGTGGCTTAGACATGACAAGTTTATGGTCAATTAATGGCTCAGGTAGTGTGATGGGGCTCTCGCTTCACAGCCTGCATGATAAAGTACTATATATGACCACATTGGCTGGAGTTTGGCTTCAACAAGGGTCTAAGGTTGTAACTTGTACCTCTGCATCTTCACTGACGTCTCTTTGTTTCACTGCTATTGGGCCCCTTAGCAGCTGCAGTTCTGTGTTCATGAAATCTATTCCATATGGGAAGATTCCTGATGCTAATGGCACTTCTTGCTTCATAAAACTGCTTGTGATGATCCAGCTTTGACTGATAATGCCATGCTGGACCCATGTCCATGCTTTTGGCTTTTGCACATTCTTTCTAACACCAAAATACTATTTGGTTGCAAATGCCACACGCAGCTCTAATGTCATCCCCCATGTTCTCACATGTTGCTGATGACATGATTCTTTATGCTAACCATGAGTGTTGATTCATATATACAAGGAGAGTCTGGTTATACTGCCTAATCTCATCTTTTGAAAACTGGGGACATAGCTATTTTCATGTATTTGTATTTCAAGACAGGGAATCGGGAAACAAAACTGTAGTTCAGCTGTTTTTGTAAAAGCCTGCTACAGGTAAGTGGTAGGTTATGCTAGCAGTGAAACAGCAGCTTGGTCCTGTTTAGAGAAAGTGATCACAAATAGTGTCTGTCATGAAACAACTTCTAAAACCCTTTTCTTCAGAATTTAAAAGCCTCACAGAAATGCAAGGGAGCAGTATGTCCATCCAGGATGGATCACATTCCATGGTTTCTGGAGAGTCCTTGTCCTCACTTTTGCCTGCTGAGTTTAGGAGCTTGTTTACCTATACTTCACAATAAAGAGGCTCTGGAAAGGTTATTCTAGTTATCACAGTTACACTAAACTAAGCATTAGTTACATTGAACTTGTTATGTTGAATTAAGCCAATTTAGGCAGCGGGTTTCTTTTATGGAGTTTCTGAATGTTTCTGCCCATTTGTAGTGCAGATATACTGTAATGCTCAACCTGGGTTTCTGGTGATTCTTGATGAGTTCATCTGGACTAATGTAGTCAGCTGCACAAGGTTTTGGCTTTAGGCTCTTCAGTACTGGTTAACTGTTTTGTTGGGAAGCTCTTGAAAGGACTCTTCTCAACATGTTTCTGTAAGTGAAAATTGTGGCTTGCTCTGTGTGCCTTCTGGGTTCTTCCATCTTTCTGTGCTCCTAGATGCAAAGTTTTTGATTATTTCACCTTAAGGACAGTTGAGAGGAATTTGTATATAGCAAAAATAATAACAACCAATGAATGGTAGCATTTTCTTTTAACTGTGATGCAGATTAGTTCTGCAGGTAGGAAATGTTTTTATTGTTACCAGTACTACTATTGATATGCAAAGTTAAAATCAACATAAAGCTTCATATTGAAGATTAATATACCATATGTTAATATAAAAAGAGGAGAATGACTTTTTATGTTAGTGGTTTTTTTTTTTAGTTTTTAGCTGGTAGATTACTGATTTTGAGAACACTAATGGATACTTAGATGGGAGAGAATGGAAGAACAGAGTTTAGCTGCATCTAAATATTTGTTGAAAGCAATGGCTTACAATTTATGCTTTCTTCTGAAGGAGTGACAGTCAAAAAGAGTCAATACTAATCACAGTAGAAAGGATATTTGACTCGGATAGTATAGTAGACTCAAGCACTTTTTTGCTAATGCTTTACAAAACCTAAGGTTGCAAACTCCTTAATACTAATTTTTTATATATATATGAGGAATATGCAGAAGAAGCAGATGGAACAACATTAGAAAAAAAGGAATAATTGTACTTTTCTAAAATACCTACAGATAATCAAACATTATGAATGGATGTGCTGGTATGTAAATATCTCCTAATAGGTGATCGACAGTCTTCTGCTTTGTGAATCAATAAAAAAACCCTTCTATGTTCATATCCTTTAAAAAGTTCAAAGTAAAAAAAAAACTAAAAAAAAAATAAAAATTAACCAGTTGTTTTACTTCCTTCTGCTCTCTGTTGCTAGATTGTACTACTTATAACCTGTGAGACATGCAGACTTGCAACAGGAATAACAAAGGGAATTGCAATGCTTTCAGTTCAAGGGACTGGTGGTGCTTCGCAGCAGGCTTGCCCCCCACAGCCAGCTTTAGAGAAGAGATCGGTAGCTTTTCAACTGCATAGTGTGATGTTATCAAATATTTTGAACTGTAATCTTGCAATTACTATTAATGTTGCATTAAAAGATTATTTAATGAAGGAGATCATGCAGAGAACAAGCAATATAATGGCTCCAAGCAGCTTGCCTCCCACATACCTGGAAAAACTCCCTACTGCTACAGAGGGAGGAAGAACAGTTAGTGCCAGTTCTAAACAATAGGTTTCACACTATATCTGTTAAGACCTGTTGCTTTTGGCAAGAAAAACTGACTCAAAGGCATGAATTTAAATTTTAAAAAGTGATGCTCAGTGATTAAAGACAAACAAGGAATATTCTAGTTTCTGCTGTGCGTTGTTTAGTATTCAAAGGCAATTGTGGAGGTGTTGGCTGTCTGGGCGTTCCTTTCCACCATATACTGTTTAACCTCTCTATGCATTTCAGGGCCGGATCGTGTTCTGACAAAAGTGCAGGGAACTCAGAGGCAGACACAGTTGCTCTGGTGTAAATCTTCTTGGAGTAACAGAAGAGCTAAGGCTTTAGTTTTGCTTTAGAACTGAATGTATTTCATGATGTAAATTTATGTGTCTGTTGCTTTAGTGCTCAGTTGGCAGGACCCTAATATAGCATATCTCACTTTGGTATCTATGACGATGGCTGCCTGGCGTTTCCTTAAGTCTTCATGTATCTGTTTCTCTCTTTGTAACACACTGAAAGCTGAGGAAAGTGTGATGATGATAGTGTGTGGCTAAATCCAGACACGCCAGTAGTTGTACAGGAAGCCTGGATTACAGATAGTTTCAAAAATTTGTCCACATGAATGAACATGTGAAACATGGGCACATTATAAACAAAGTAACACTCCTGCACCTGTTGGAAAACATAATAATCAAAAGACAAGGTTACTAGATCTGGTAAAATAGCAGCTATGATGTTCTAATGACACAGACAGGGCAAGCTATCTAGGAACACAGCTTTATTTTAAAATTTTTTTTAATCCTTCAATACAGAAAAATCAGACAAATGTTCCATGTGAACTCTTCCTTGTGTCATGCTTTGTGGATGTACTAAAGGAAAATCCTTCATGCTGTTCCACCTCCAATGAAATGTGTGTTAGAGCACAGCACCATGTTTCTGGCTAAGCAATAACCTTACAGAGGGCTGCGCCTGAAACATAGTGCTATGGTCTAACACCATGTGTTAGGGTGTTTTTCTGTAAACTGAAAAAACATCACCAAGCTGTGACAACATGAGCACCTTCATATACTGATTCCATTCCTATGATTTTGCTTGTCAGGACCTCACTCTGTAAAGCCTAATCAGATACCTGAAAATGGTTCCATAACAACTGAGTTGAGAGTCTACCTAGTTTTGGATACCCATCACTTTATGGTTTAGATCAGTTGGGTTTGGGGTAATTAGTAACTGGATGGAATATCTCCATCTTGACAAATGGAGGTTACTCTGTTCTTACTTTATCTTTTCATTGAATAATGGAATTTGGGCACAGGATGTCCAAAATGGCACATTTCAATCTATCCACAAGAAAGCCAAGGGATTTAACTAGCCTTTAATTCTTCACATAGAAGGAAGCTGGACTTGCTCTGCTGGTGTGCAAATACTCAGTAATAGTGGTAACCCAAGACCTAGCCTGGATTTCACTCTCACAGGTCTCAGTGGTGTCACTGGTGAGCACTCATCCTGTACAGAGTTAGTAGGTAATGTCAATAAAAAGTAAGCACCTTCATCTCTATTTTTCAAAGCAGTTTTCTTTTTTATCTTGTATTCTGCTCACTGTGAGTAGAGATGCTGTGTATAAAGCTATTTATACAAATCTGTTACTAAGCAAAAGAAAATACTACCTCTGACAAAAGCTAATTATTAGGCTGAAAATATGTGTTCATATCCATTCCTTTACATGTTTAAGTTTCAGTGTTTCTATCCAATTCATTAAACACTAAACTTGCTTTCCTCTCATCTTTATTTGTGATTGCATTTACAAACCATGAATAATTAGAAATAATATTTGAAACAAAGGCCTTTGGGGCTATATTAATCAAGGAGCAAAGTGTTACTCATGAAATTTTATGGGATAAGCACAGCTATCAACAGAAGATTATTCCTGCTGCACTCTTTTTGTTTTGGTTTGGGTTTGTTGTTTTATTTTTTCCTTTTCTTTTTTTTTTCCCTAGGACTCCTTGTCACATTAGAAATGCAATGTTTTGTAGGAAAAGTACAATATTTTCTCAATGCATGATCTCTTTCTGAAATGAAAATAATATTGTGTTTAACCTCACCATGTCTTTGGGGGAAAGACTGGTTTAATTCAACCCCTTTTACATATGAGAAGATTGCCTAAGTGATTTTCAGGGCATATGGCCTACAAATGGAACTGTATGTCTTGAACAAGTTCCAGCAAATTTCATGTGCTCTTCTTTCACTGCATCTTTGTTGATACAGAGGACAAATTAATTCAGTCTTCCAAGTAAGTTACCCTGAGTAGATTGAACGACTGCCTGTCTCTTCTGCTAAAGTCTTCCATGGTATCTGTATTCCACTGGACATTGAAATCTTCAAAAATAGCCATAAATCCATGAGCACATGAGGCACTCTTCCTGAGACTTGGCCAAATCTTTGGAATACTTGCTAGAGGGAGGAAAACATGATCATAGATTTCAATGTATTGAAAACTATAATCCAGTTCCTTTTTGATTATTTTTTTCTAGGATACATTTTTCTCAATAAACCACTTCTGGCCATATGTTATCTTTCCTCATTCCTTCCCTCACCTTTATAGATTAAAGAAATGAAACAGAAGAAATAAGGTGAAGAGCAGCATACTGTAGAAAAAAAAAAATCAAAATACACAGGGAAAGAAAAGATTGCAGAGGAAACCTGTAGCAGAACAGTAGTTTTCACCATCTGTTATCAAAATGAAGCTGAACACATAAAGCACATTGTAAAGAGCAGAGTAGCCCATTGTGGGAGGTGCTACTGAATTTACTCAACATCAGCCTTTCAAATACAGTCCTCTTTTTTTTCTTCATCAGATTTGGAAGGTAAGTATTTGGGTCTACAGATTTACAACTAGAACTTTATTAGTCTATGATACTGCAGTATTTCTCTTATCAAATAGGAGGAAGAGATGGACTTTTAAAATTATTGTCTACAACACATGCAGCTTCCAGACACCGATGCATTTTGCCTTTGTTTCTAAGCACCATCCAGTTTCTTAAATGTTTTTACAAATTAAGCTCAAATGGTAGCTTATTATTTCTAATGATCCTTCCTCCTCTTTGAAATGCCACTCAACTACTCTTTAATGTAACCATTAAATATAGCTAAACAAAATAAATGAATGGGAAGACTATTTCTAGCATGTGAACCTTAATAAATTTATCTGTTATATTTCAACACTTTTTCAATTTTAATGAAATGCTCATCTTCCCTTTCTTTATGCTACTATGCTCTATCTCATGATGAAACTTCATGAAATTTCTTTTAACACTGTTGGTGGTGATGTTACTGGGAATCCCCGTTAACTAATGAAAGTTACATTTATAATTTATACTAAGAAATCTAAACTGTTGTTAAAAAATAGTCAGTGCCTGCTGAAGCTTTATGATTATAGTTGCAGGTATATGAATAATTTGTAACTATATATTCAACAATTAGATGAAAGTAATGGAAGTCTTGATACTAGTTCTTACTGGAGTGACACACATTAAAAACATCACTTTCTATTTGAACCAGTTGTGATGTAGACAGCATTTTTTCCATGTGTTCAACAGAAATCTTGTTTCATAGTAAAATGTTTCTCCTCCAAATCCAGCAGAAGCAAAATGTAATATTTCTTTCATTCCTTAAATAAAAATATACTAAGAATGTTAATTAATTGCATTAAAATTTAAGAGGAAACAGGTACTTACAGTGCACAGGTGCAAAATTATTAACCACATTTTCAGTTACATATATTATATACAACTTGAAAAACAAATCTCTTATCATTATTATTTATTATTGGCAACCATGGAATACTTGGATGCTTACAGTTTGCATAATGTAGTAATGAATAAAGAAACGCTTCACATTCTGTTGGAGTTTTAATCACTTTAATCTGTGATCTGCCTATGTCCTCTGTTTTACACAAAGGCTTTGTTCTCAGTTTCTATTCTCAAGAGCTGTGGAGCTGAGATGCATAACTTCCAGCTATTACTGAGAAGCATAGCTTAGAAAGTGAGTTTCTCAAAGTTCAGTACTGATATAACAGTTTTGTTCTGTCAAAAGAAAGTATTTAGCACCATTTAAGTTCAGGCACACTGAATCAAGAATCTAATATTTGTCCTAGAGTTTGCATATACAAATTTAATGGATGCTGCTCTCACTTCTATACTAAGCCCCAGTGCAATAATGATGAATGCTATGCAGATCACCAGTCTAATAGGCAGTGAGATGACATGGAGTGGGAAAGGTTTTTATGAATGATATAAAACTATGAGGCTCTGAATTTTAGGTACACATATTGTTACTTTTGCCCTCTCCCCATGTCTGGAGAAGAATCAAGTAGGTAAGAGGGTTTGAATGGCATAGAAACCTATATAGTTCCACTAACTGCTTTTAGAGTTCTCTGAAATCCACAAATAGAGTTCTTTGGAAACAGCTGAAATATATTCAGGTATAGTCATTAAAAATTAGTGTAAAAGAGGTTTGCTTCAAAAACTATGTCAACCTGGACTCATACTGATCTCGCCATAACATAACTTGTTCTGAAGTGATTCTATTTATTTAGGTATTTAGGTTCTGAAGATTTTGTACCCATGCAGTAGAGGGGAGAATATCAGGCAAGTTTATTTTTCTTGGCTTAGCATGTCTTGCACCTTTCTGTAAAAGAGTGAAAATCTGTGGAATGACTGGCTGTAAGTGTGGGCAAGTTTGCAAGTGTGCATATTTAAACCAAACCCCAAAACATTAATTTCTTCCAATATTAATTTTGGGAAGATCTACACACTTCTAGGTGGAGTTTATTGTAACCTTTCTTTTGGTGCAGTCAGTAAGTGTGATTAGTTTTCCCTTTGTAAATGGGAATAATGGATAGCTGGAAGAGTCAGGTGTTGCTGCTCAGGTGGTTCTGCTTTCCATTGCCATGCTCTTTGCAGCTGTTGTTTGTTGTGGACTCTTGCAACTTTTCCTGCTAATCTTTGAGACTTACATGAGGGAGTAAAGACCTGAGTGGTATACATCTGGAGTTGCCCTCTAAACAGACTTTCAGTATAAAGCATTTAATTTTCCTGAGAAAGTGAGTGAAATTTTGCATGAGAAATGTTGTTACAGTATCACTCTAAAACTGGGCTTTGGCCTCAGTAGTCCTAGAAGATATTGTGAGATTGTGTTTTATGCTTTCAGAAATAATATTGACTAATCCTCTTGCTGGTGTTTAACTTACTGCCTTTTTCTTCCAGAACCTGAAGTCTAATAAGTGTCAGTGCTTTCTAACCTGCCTTATGTCTGTCATGAAAAATTAAGAGCTGCTTTTTTGCCCCCTTCATAGGTCACAGAATCACAGAATCATCTAGGTTGGAAAAGACCCAAGGGATCACTGTGTCCAACCTTTCACCCTACTCTACAAGTTCACCCCTAGATCATATTCCCCAACACTACCTCTAAGCGATTCTTAAACACATCCAGGGATGGTGACTCAACCACCTCCCTGGGCAGCCTATTCCAATATCCCACCAC
>JANHFX010004486.1:11297-21612 GCA_027560015.1 Chloroceryle amazona
GGGACTCCACCCCTGCCCTGGGCAGCCTGGGACAGCCCTGGACAACCCTGGAGGAGAAGAAATTGGTTTTTAATATACCAACATTGGGCTGCTATGTTTGGGAACATGAGTTGGGGTGTTTTGAGAGCTGAGGATCCACAGTGCTGATTATAGTGATCTGGGGAAGAAAACCTTGCTTCAAGTGTCAGAAGCATGGAAGGTATCAGTTCATGAAGGCAACTTTAAACAGCAATTAATGCCTACAGGCTGTGGGATCAGCGGCTGCACGGCCAGCAAAGAGAAAACATAGAACCTCTTAAAATACTTCTTGCTCCAAAAATTCATCTGAGGGTGCCTTGCTCTTCTAATTGCTCAAAAGTCGTAAAAGCTACCACAAGAATGAGCAGCTCAGCCAAAGGAATCAACAGTTCAACCAGCTGAGGATAACTGCTGCTCTGCCTGTCTCAAATTTAAAATATTGACTTAAAATGCCTTTGGTTTGGCTCCAGGGAGAATCACTGCTGAAGCTTGCTTGGAAAAAATGAAATGTTTATCATCGCCACGAAGGGAGACAGTTCTGGGTACAGAATTGTACTTTAACTCATTCAGCAGGATGTTCTGTAGCTCCTAGAAATACACGACTTGATAAATTAAAGTCTTTATTATTTAGTCAGTGATGGGACTGGCAACCAGTGCAGGGTGAACTCATCACAGACAGTCCCACCAGCTCCGTGCTCGGTGGCAGGAGAGATTCCTGCAGATACTTCCTAAGATCTTCTTGCAATAACCAAGGTGGAGAGAGTGGTGGCGGCTGAAAGACGGGTGTTATAACAGAGTGGGAATTTTTTGCTGTGCCTGCTAAAGAAGGAATGGTGCAGTGCTTTGTGGGTGCAAGACTTCTGGAGGTCCTCACCAAAGGTGCAGCTGAACAGCTTTCTATGATACACAACCTCTTTAAGGAATTTTGTGGCCACGTTTTGTGAATTTGGCATTTGGAACCTCGTCACCCCTTTAATGAAAGCACCGTTAATTATGTCAGGGTGGGAAGTACCTGCCACGTTTAGGGTTGTGCTGGCTGCCCGTGGCCAACCCCACCAGAGGACACTCACAGTGCAGGCAGCATTTGTTCTGTTGAGCAACTCTCACTGTGCGTATTCCCTCTTGCAGAGAAGCTCTGATAAAAGCATCTGCTGCTGGGGGTTTAGACATAAGTTTCCAAGAATAAACCCTGTTCCAAATCTTTGCAAAATCCAACTCAACGAGCGGATGCCGAGAGCATCCTCGAGTCCTGCAGAGGAGAAATTTGTCAGGGGTGGGCAGGGTGAGGCTGGGTGAGGTGGGTCTCACAGCCTCTTGTCTTAGCAGTAACCAAACGACTCTTCTGTGCTCTGATTGCTTCAAGCTTCCCCGGGCAAACCATGTGGATATGAGCTATCTTCTCTTAAAGTGATGATAGTTACAACAGTGACTGCAGAAAAATGGCATTGCCTCCCTGAGCAAGACTCACCTGATGTCCCAGTTCAGTGCATTTTCTTTTGCTTTTTTCTTTCCCTGCATTTCTTTCTGTAGGTGCTGCAGTGTATTTTACAGAGAGTTGGTGCAGGGAGTAGCAGACCTGCCTTTTCCAGAGGAACAGATGATCTTGTAATGCTTCTGGTCTCAACAGCCTGATTAGAAACATCGCAGAGATCCTTTGAAATATCTTCCTTGTAAGTATCTCAACACCATGGGGTGATGAGTCACTTCTGAAAACCCAGGCACAGGGTTTGGATTTTTACTGAGAACCATCCTGCACGATGGTTGGACTTGGTGATCTTAAAGGTCTCTTGCAACCAAAACAATTCTATGATTGTCTGTGTTTTTGTGAGCTTCCAGCAAAGCCTGATATTATCACATTCCCGTTTTGGTAAGGTCTCAACAGCTGAACTGAAGACCAACTTCTTACAATAAACTAAAATGCTTTCTTTGTAGGAAACGTTTGGTGCTTGGAGGTTCCTGGACAGGGTTTTGAGTCATCATGGCAAGAAAACATAAGGGTTAAAAGCTCTACCTTGCTCTAAATAAAGGTGAGTGGGTCTGAGCAAGATGTGAGGCTCTTGGAAGTTGTGGGGAAGAGGGCACCAAGACTTTGCCGTGGTGCAAGAGGCCATTGGGGGTTCACAACTCTCCCATGGGTGCAGGACATAGGCTGCAGGCAGCCCAGCCCTGGACTAGGCTACTAAGGAGGAGTAAAAACCTTTCAGGTCTGTCAGCAGCAGATTTTCCTCTTGCCTCAAGCTCTTAAACACAGCACAAAGTACAAGAAAAGTGAGGGGCATGCTCCCTGGGCTCCCCAGGGCCCAGCTGGGAAGGTTTTGTGGTGCAGGAAGGTGGTGACACGCTCTCTGAGCTCCCCAGGACCAAGCTGGGAAGGTTTTTTGGTGCAGAAAGGTGGTGACACACTCTCTGAGCTCCCCAGGACCAAGCTGGGAAGGTTTTTTGGTGCAGGAAGGTGGTGACACGCTCTCTGAGCTCCCCAGGACCAAGCTGGGAATGTTTTGTGGTGCAGAAAGGTGGTGACACAATCTCTGAGCTCCCCAGGACCAAGCTGGCAAGGTTTTATGGTGCAGAAAGGTTGTGTCATGCTCCCTGGGCTCCCCAGGACCCAGCTGGTCTGGTTTTGCAGTGCTGCAGGCTGGGAGTTTGTGGTTCCTGATGCCTTCTGGAAGTCCTCACCAAAGCTAAACAGCTTTCTATGCTCCACAGCACACAGCAAGATGTGGTAGGAGCTGGAGCTAAGGAGGCACTTGGACCTTCCCTGCTGTGGGAAAGGCCAGCATCAGCAGTAGGTGACCAGAGACCTTACTTACGACTGACTCCTGATTTGCATCTGCACCCACTGATGGCTCTGCCTCGTGCAGTGACACGTTTAATCCAAGCACTCCCTGAAATACAATCCGAGTGAGAAATACATTGAGATTTTGCTGAATCTGACGTTTCCTGCGACGCGTTTGTTTTCAGCCGTGTCAGAATATTTCATGTTCATTGCTCTTTCTTCATTTCACCTTCTGTATTAGTGGGTTCCACACAACCAGCTTTATTGCAGAGCATTTTCCTGTATGCATTCAAATTGCAAGCCAACGGGTACTTGAAAAAGGATCTCCCTCCTCTATAAATTACTGAGGGCTTTAAAGATGAATTTTGGGGGTTGTAAGGAAATGGTCTCTATGAAAAAATGTTGAGATTGGTATAATTTTTAACCATCTCTATTATTAAGCATTTAAAATTCCATTGGCTGTATATGGCTGCTGCATGGGAATTAGGATGATCTCACACTGGGTGAGGTGAGGAATCAGCAGAGGTCTGTAAATCCTCAGGGCTTTTCCACCCCTGCTGTGGATGCTGCCCAGGGCAGGGGGGGAGTCCCCGTGACCCCTGGAGGGGTTTCCAAGCCCCCCGTGGAGCTGTGGTGCTGAGGGCCAGGAGTCAGTGGTGCCCTGGCAGTGCTGGGGGATGGTTGGACTTGATGATCTTAAAGGTTTTTTCCAACCAAAACGAGTCTGTGTTTTTATGTTGTGGTGCTGGGTTTCCTCACCCTTCACTGGTTTTGTCTGTAGCCATGGGAAGCTCTGCCTGGAAGGTTTCTTCTCTCATTGTTATTTAACAGCACACCTCTGCTGAAGTCATGGCATGGTGCTAAAGAGGGAGCAGGAGGCAAAGCATCACTTGGAAATCTATTTTAAGTTTGTCCTAGCCTGCCTTTGTTTTCTCCACCCTCATAAAGTCAACAGCCCTATGCACTCTGACTGGTCTTGGAACAGGTCTGAGGAAGGGGTTTAGAGCTAGAAAAGAGTCTCTAATAAACTTTGCACCCAGATCTGTATCCTGAGCCCATTTCTCTTCAGCAGTTCAAAGGTGTGTGCTCATTAGTTGATCTGAATCTGTCTCTATTTAGCTGAACACAAAAGAGAAAATCAATCAAAAGTGAGGTTAACTGTAAGTCAACTATTGCTCAGAGAAATCAGAAATGTCAGGTGACTTTATTTATTTTTCTTCTAAAGGCCCAGTTCTTCCCCAGGATGTGAACACTCAACTCCTTGTGAAGCTGAGAGGATGCTGCTCCTCATCATGTTGCTCAGCTTGGCAGCACCAAGGGCTGCTGCAGTCAACCTCCCCACTCCGTACTGGGACCCTGCAGGAAGGCATCTTGAAAACTTCTGCTGACACTGTAAGAAATCTGTTGGGGTTTGGTTGGTTGGTTGTTTTCCATTGATGTACTTGCTGTAAACATTTGCCCATCATGCTGCAGGGAGATCTTTATTGACAAGAAGTTCTCCATGGGACAGCAATGGGCCCTTGTGGCCAGGAAGGACAATGGGATCCTGGGGGGCATGAAGAAGAGTGTGGCCAGCAGGTCAAGGGGGGTTCTCCTCCCCCTTTACTCTGCTTAGTGAGACCTCACCTGGAGTACTGGGTCCAGTTCTGGGCTCCCCAGTTCAAGAGGGACAGGGAAATACTGGAGAGAGTCCAACGGAGGCTACGAGGATGATGAAGGGTCTGGAACAGCTGCCTTATGAGGAAAGGCTGAGAGCCCTGGGGCTGTTTAATCTGGAGGGGAGAAGCCTGAGAGGACATCTGATGAATGTCTATAAATCCACGAGGGTTGGGTGTCAAGAAGGCAGGGACCTCTCTGCACTTGTGCCCTGTGACAGGATGAGGGGTGATGGATTCAAGCTCAAGCACCCAAAGTTCCACTTCAACATGAGGAAGAACTTCTTCCCTGTGAGAGTGACAGAGCCTGGAACAGGCTCCCCAGAGAGGTTGTGGAGTCTCCTCTGGAGACTTTCCAGCCCTGTCTGGATGCATTTCTGAGTGATCTGCTCTAGTTCTGTCCTGCTCTGGCAGGGGGGTGGACTCCATGATGTTCAGAGGTCTCTTCCAACCCCTCCCATGCTGTGATTCCATGATGTGGCTTGTGGATCCTAAACACGGGAGGAGGTACCAACCCGTTGGGGGAAGGTGGGGTGGATGACAACATCTGCTCTCATGGGAGCTGCAGAAGGTCCCACTGAGGATTTGTCGGGGCTCTCTCCTCATTGTGCAGGCTGATGAATGCCCTCATACATCCAAAGTCTACACTGGCTCATCATAGGAGTTTGGGGTTGTTTGTTTTGTGTTTTTTTCCCTGTTTGTTTGTTTTGTAATTAGTTTTTAAATCAGATTTCCTCATGAACAGCCTTTCTTCAGCTGCTCACCATGAGAGCAAGGGTGGTGACACTGGCACAGGTTGCCCAGGGAAGCTGTGGATGCTCCATCCCTGGATGTGTTCAGGGCCAGGTTGGATGGGACTTTGAGCACCCTGCTCTAGTGGGAGGTAGGGACACCTCCTGCCCAGGGCAGGGGGGTTGGAATTCAATCGTGAAGATCCCTTCCAACCCAAGCCATTCTGTGATTCTAAGAGCAGGTTCTGGAGGCAACTCCCACTGTGGCCAGGAGCATCTCCCACCCCCCCTGCAGGGTACCCTGGCACTGCACCAGCACAAGGCAGGAGCGGTGGCTTTTCCATCTGCCAGGGCAGCTCTGCCTGCACTCAGACCGGTGTGGCACACATCCCGCTCAGTAGACACGTTTGATTTCCAGGGAATTATGGTTGCTCATCACTCCCCAGTAATTGCCAAGCTCTCAGAAAGAATTACCACATTTTTCCCTCATGATAGGAGCAAATTTCCTCCTAAACTGCTACCTAACTAGCCCACCTCAGCGAGAGGATCAGCTGCTCCAGCACCTAGGAGATTCATAGAGATAAAATAATAAGAGCCTTGTGAGGAACAGAGAAAAATCCCTATCTATGCTATCTATTTTCCATCTTCTCTCCTCAGCATTCTTTTACCCCCACTGTGATCACCCTGAGAAGCTGCAAATGCATCTGACAGCCCCTCCGTGTCGTTGAGCGCTGCCCATGACATATCCCAAAATCAATAGAGTTTGTGATTTCTAAACCCTGTTTAAATACATAAAACCAGGCTGAAGAGAGACCAGAAATTCTGAACATGAAATATTTCTACTAGACCATCTCCACCACCAACATATTTACATTGTGCTCCAAAATGTAGAATCAGCTTTGGTTATTTCCACATCATTCTGCACTCAGGGTGAGAGAATCCTGCCCTGGCCACAGCTTCTCTGGGCACAGCAATGGCCAAGCTCAGCTAAACTATTACAAGCAGCAAGAAATAGGGAGGAATAAAGTGTTCACCTAAAATCTGGATAAATATAAATATATATATATAAACAAAAGTATAAACATAAGCTCCAAGAAAGAAAAATACACTGAATACTCAGTTCCTTCAAATTCCTGAGTCATTTTCAGCCTGTTCATTGTACTGAGAGAAAACAGAGTGAATCATCTGCTTTCCTCTTAGCCAAAGTATGGGGTGTAAACATTAATATACTCAATATTACTTATTTTAAGAATAATAGTGATAATGTTTCTGAACCATTTCTTCATTCCTTACATTGGCACATTTGTAAGCACCCGGCACATTAAATAGAAGCCAATTACCCTAACTGTGTAATAATTATAGCCTGTTCCTGTCAGTATCTGAAGGAAACCCTGAAAATTAACTTTGCTCCGGCGTATCTTAATTAGAGCAGTCTCTTGGTATTCCTCCCTCAGCTCGCACGCAGAGAAGCAGCGTACAGCAAGGGGAAGAGCAGATAAAAAGAGTGTTTTGCTCTCAGGAGAGATAAACCGGTGAAACTTGTGCAAAACCAAAGTGATTAACCAACACAAAAAGAAAAAGCTCCTACCTTGGGCTTCCTTGGGCACTCCTTCAGATGGGACACTTGCAGTAGAGCACTTTGAGCTGCTGGGAATTTACCTGGAACTTCTCATCAGGCATTTTTCCTGAAAGAACATTTTTAAAGTGTTTTTTCATTTTCATAAACACAGCTGCTAAATTTTCCCCCTAGGCTCATTTATAAACACAATTACTGCAGCTCCTCCAGCATCAGCCAAAGGGAAAGGTTCTGTAGGTCCCCAGCAGCACCCATCACTGCTGAGCCCAGTGTTCCTCGGGTTGCTCCCTCAGCTTCCAGGTGCTGTCCCTCAGTAGGTCAGGTCTGATGGACACCACATGAGTCAAGAACCTCCCCCTTCTAGCTGCCTTTGAGGGGCTGTTAGTGACTTAGTAGATCCATTGTGATTTGCAAGCCAACAGGTCTAAGGTAAAATCTTAAATGAAGGTTCAGAATTCATGAGTTGAGAAATTTGGAAAGAAAAGTGTCATATGCAAGAAGCCAAGATTGAAAGAATTCTTCTCCTAGGACCATACCTGACCATCAAATCAAACTGTTTGATGCACATAACGAGTTATAACATATCCCTCAAAATCAGGGGTGTTGGAAACCATTCCTGTACACAGCTGGTGCCTACCCTCACCTACCACCAGAAGAGCCCTCTCCCCCTCTTTCACCCACACGAAGGATTCAATGAAAGAGGTGAAAGAATCTGAAATGCCACGTTAGGGTTTGAACTGTTGTTGCACAGTCAAAGACATCTCCAAGCCAGAACATCCAGGTCCATAACCTAGTAGATGGCCACTGTGTCAACTGCAAGAAATGCTCTCTGGACAAGAAGGCTAACATTCAGTTGAAGGTTATGTAAAAAAATGAGTAGCAATTAGCAAGTCAATTAGTAATCAATGCAAACATTAACCTATTTTAGGTCTCTCACCATCCAAGAGCTCTGCCTTCAGAAACACAGCTGGGATTGTTCAGCCACAAAGGTCTGGTTTCTCCTCAGACACTCAAAAAACATTTATTAACCATTTTCTTCTTCCAGAAAGGTGAGAACCTCTAAATTTTGACACGGAAGACCCAACCCAAGGCATCCCAGTGACTCATTGCTCAGCTGGGACATGGCCACAGTCTGCTAGAAAAAAAGAGAAGGGAAATGGCATTGGTCTTGATCATAATTCACAGCCTACTATTTCTACTTTTTTACATCAAGGATATATGGAAACAAATGTTGGGGGGTCACCTGAAGCCAGAGCCATCATCTAACAGCCATAACCTAATGACATCTAATGAGAAAGCAGAGGGAGCTTGGGGGACATCTGGGAGGGAAAGGTGAAATCCCATACCTGCTGATAAAACTTATTAGCAAATATCTTTCACCAGCTCCTCTGCTTATTTCTGAAGCTGCTGTGAAATTACTGGCTTCACTCAGAATTTGCCAGGGAAACAACAAAAAAAAACCCCAACCATCTAAGAGCTGTGTTCATGAACTTGCAACAAGCTTAATTGCTTAAATACTAATTATCTCCCAACTCCTCAGCCTGTATCTGAGATACCGCAGCAGTAAGACTAATTAGCACATCATGTTAGATTATCTCTCTGCACTTCAGGCTGGCAACAAGGTATTGATGGTGAGAAATGATCATTTTAATGGGGGGGGGAAAGTAGTTGCCAGAAGAGAATTAGTATTGTTATTAGAAGAAATAAGAAGGAAGAAGAAAGAAAGCAGAGTAAGAGGGAAGGGAAAAGCTAGTGAACACTATCAAACCATAAGTACTTACCTCTGCTCCCTGACTGCCAGGAAGGTGCAGGGAAGGCTGGGGGAGGTCCTTAACCCCCAAACAATTCCCAGTTGACTTAGGGAACTGGTGTGTAAGGGCTTGTGCCTTGAGTGAGACTGGAAACTTCTTCCGAGGGTAAAGCCTCAGCCTGTCCAAGGCTGTATTTCTAGTATGAGAACCCAAAGGTGTGCTCCAGTGGGAACTAATATGAATATTTTCTGTTTTAAATGGACAGCAATTGATGTCTTCATCTTCACTTAAAGAATAATTAAAAAAAACCAACATTTGCAATCCCAGGTAATGGCAGCAAAGGATAACTCAGCAGGTAGGAAACATTTGGAGCAGCCTTCAAACTTTGGCAAGTCTCTCAGCTCAGAAAGGACTCGCAAATGCCAAAGCCTTGCCTTGCCACGTACTTTTTTCCTATTAAAAAACCTGAATATTGATCAAACCGGTGGAAGGATTCTCAGGGCAGGCGAGGCCAGTGACATCCTGAGGGTTACGATGGATCTGCTTTAAAGCAGAGTGGTTTATTTATTGAAATTCTCTACAGGTAGGGCTGTTAGGACACAATTCTGCCTCTCGAGAAGAAAGTAGTGGCAGAAAAAGTCCCTGATATACACTCTAGGCTCAGTGAGAAACCAAAGAGCTCAGCCCCAGCGTGTCTGTGTGAAGTATTGGGGTCTTCCCACCACTGCTCAGCTGGTGTCCTCACACTGGGTAACACTGACATTCTCCTGTTTTCCTCCAAACTGATTTCAGCTGCTCTTCTCCTGACATTTCATACCATGAAGCAGTCACTTATTACCACTGTTGTTTCGCACCTTCAAGCACTGGAGTTTATCAATTCCAGCTCCAGCCAGCATCCCTCGCGCTGCTTCTCCTCAGCGGTGTATCTTAATTAAATCACAGAACGGAGGGGATTGGGCCAGATTTTCATAACCTTTGTGCCTTCCTGTGCATAACGAGCACACCATTGAGTTAAGCAGCTTTTTTTTTTTTTTCTCTTCTTTACAGAAGTGCAAAAGCAAATTCCATTAATCTCTTATTTTATTCACTTCCAGTAATTTTGGAGTGTGGGATTTAAAACGAATTCTATCGTGTCCCTGACCACCAGTTGCTAACATGGCCAATTTCACTCAGCTTTGGACCTTTAATTCTTTGGGTTTCTTTCACATGAGGGTTTATTATTTTGTAAATATTTCTTCCAAAATTACCAGGTTATTTTTACTTTTCCCTCTGCACCGTGTGGCAAAGTAACCAGTAATAATAAAAACCAGCAGCTGGATTTGTGTCTGTGATTTATATCCTGAAGAACCAAGGGACAACATCCCCCCTGAAGGAAAATTACATACACCTTCCTCAAATATTTGATTGTTTGTAATTGTTATCCAGGAAAGGCCCTCGGGTTATAGTTACAGTTTCTTCTTTTATTTCCATGAAGCTTTGTGAATGGATAAATCTTTGGAAATCCTTTTTGTTTGTAAACTCTTGCAGTTTGCCACAATCAACTGAAGGGCAGGGAACAGCCCTTGCCAAGTCAGCACCTCTACAAGGGAAGCTGTGTAAAGTTCCTCCTGGCTTGGTGGGGTGTGGGAGGAGCTGAGCACCTCCACAAGCCAGCCAGATGTGCCCAGCTGCAGAAAGCATCACACCTCTATATCATGGAATCCCAGGCTGGTTTGGGTGGGAAGGGACCTCTCAAGCTCATCCAGTCCACCCCCCTGCAGGGAGCAGGGCCATCTGCAACCAGAGCAGGGTGCTCAGAGCCCCGGCCA
>JANHFX010004488.1:0-28294 GCA_027560015.1 Chloroceryle amazona
CTCTGAGCCCGCCAGAACGGCCCAGCCTGCACGGTCCTGCTTCCCGCTCCCCTCACGCTGGCACCTCCCTCCAGTCCTCCGGGTAGCGCCACCGGCGGGACACCTCCCACCCCCCGCCCCGCTGCGGGAGTTGGTACCGGGATGGACTGAGACGATAGCGGGTACTTGCCCAGGTGGGGACGAGGAGGCTGCCGGGGCGTTCGAGCGGTGCTGGAGGAGGCTGTTTCTCCGCCACGCTCATCTCCTCCCATGCAGCTAACGTAGTCCTCTCAGACGGGCGGCTTGGCGGGACGCGGCGCCTCAAGCACCAACTCCCAAACGCCCGCCTCTACCGACAGCGTCCTGGCTCCGCGAGGCAGGCTCGCACTCTCCGCGGTCTGCCTGCCCGGCCGCCCGCGGCCCGGGCGGGGCGCTGGCACCGGCAGGGCGGGCGGGGGGTGGGACGTGGTTGAGCTCGCCGGAGGCTTGGAGCCAGGAGGGCAGAGGAAGGCGGTGGAGTCGCGCTGGCTGTTTAACTTCGCTCTTCACCGAGGGGAAGGCGCCGCCGCTTTCGCTCCCCTCCCCTCTGCGGCCGCATCCCGCCAGCTGGGCTCTGGATGCTGCTACAAGCACTGCTGTGCTCCTCCCCGGCACGGCACTGCGCGGCACGGCTCCGTTTGGCCCGCCCGCACAGCCGGGCTCCCGCCCGTCGCCGCTTCCCCGCGGGGCGGCGGCGAGAGGCAAGGCAGTGCTTGGGGTCCGGCTTCCGGCACCCTTCCTCTGGTGAAAGCTGTCGGGCCGAGAAACTTCTGCCCGGGGAAGGTGGGCAGTGTGTCGGGAGGCCGTGGGAAGCGAGGGTGCTGCAGCACCAACCGGTAGCCGCCCCTGCCTTGCCGCGGGCCATAGGGAGCCGTTGCGCCTGGCGTCGGGGTCTTCAGCCGCAGTAAAGCGGGCGACCCTCGTTCGTTGATGTCTGAGTCAAACCCAAGAGCGGTTTGACACCTCTCGAGTATTCTTAATAGCTTTCACAGAGGGTAACACTGAGCAATCTGGCTTTCGTCGGGTAAAGGTCCCCACCCGGGAACACTGCCATCAGATATTGTTCTTCGGTTAATCTTTGGATTCCATCTGAGTTGCTAACCATGGCCTGTGGCTTGAGCCATCGGTTTGGGGGGAACTTAGAACTGTGGTGGCAGTGCTGAGGCAGACAGGAAAATGAAGAGGTTAAACCTGGTCTTTGGCATACCATGCTGTTAGAAGACATTTTTATGTTTTCTGAGGGGAGAGAGGGAAAGTCTTAACTTTTCCCATCAGTTTATGTAAGATCAGTGTTTCACGCACATACACTTCTTTTTTCTTATGTAAGTGTAATTTGAAAAGACACCTCTATTCCCTTTTGAAGTCTCTATCCTGTAATGCAAGGATGTGAAGCTATCACAAAAATATATAAAATATATAACAAGAGAAAAAGGGTGAGTAGAGCTAGTAAGACTTTTTCTGAAGTTAGTTTTAAAGATTTTCTCTACCTAATTTTGCTATTTTTCTTTTTGCAAAAGCTTTTGCAAAAGCAGCACAAGAGTTATGCAGGAAAGAAACATGTATCATCTTCTACTTGGAGGTAACTCCATACAAAACACTGCCTGCCACTGCTGTATTTTACCCTAGTATGAACTCCTCTCTCCCTGGGTCTCTCTCTCTAAAAATACCTGAGTTCTCCATAAAAACACATCTTACCACAAGGAAGTGCTACTGGGCACCTCTGTTTACTGATTCACCTTTGTATATACCAGGGTACTGCAGAAGATGGGGAGAGGTGGACAAGAGGGCAATTTGCCCTGGAGAGGCTGTGGAGTTCCAGTTGTTCTCGAGGGGCATTTGGGCCCTTTGGTCTATGCCTCAGTTGTTTTCTTTGTTGTTCCCAGAGGCTTGGATTTTGCTGTGCATCAAAGAGTCAGAGCCATTCTCCTAAAAAGGTGGAACTTGTACTCAAGCCAGTCTGCCCCAATCTGTCCTGTGCATAATAATAATAAAGCCATTTATCTCACTTCATACCTGTAGAAGAGTGTGTGACAACATGCTGGCAGCATGAATTGTTAGAGGAGATGAGTCTGGGCCACAGCCTCACATAATGATGCAAATACAAACTTAGGCACATGCAGAATGTTCTGGCACTGTGAGAGGTATGAGTCTTTCTGCTTAAGGTTAAAAACAATCAAGGAAAGCAAAGCCACACAGATGAACTGCAACCTGTTTGGAGATGGATTGCCCCAGGCTCCAAGGGCTAGGAGTTGCCAGCAAATAACACCAGCTGTCCAGATGGGTATTTGCTAATATGGATAAAAATTTTACTATGATTACAAAGTTGTTATCACGACCAGCTTTTCTTATCATGGTTATTCTTCATGCTCTCCTTTCATAAATGTGGTGCGTAAGTGGGGATTGAAAAGTGGAGATGCAAATTAATGTAAATACAAAATAAATGGCATAGCATGATATTTATAATCAGGGGATATATATATAGGAAATGACTTACAGAAATAAGTATAATAGAAGCCGCATACTTTTCAGAATGTTTCTATTTGTCTACAAGCTGTACTTTTTAAACTTAAAAATCTTTGTCAGTTGGGTATAATAAGCCTTGCAGACAATATGTAACTTCCTGAGAAGCTTATCTTAGCATCGACAATTACATAATTAATTTACAGAATTCACTGAAAACTGGATAACATCAGACAGCTAAGGAGCTGTTAATGCTTATTTCTTTTTGCATTTAATAAGTACTTTCCACAAAATTATTCTCCTATGGTATTGCTGTACTGAAAGTAAGTGGATACATACGATTTGGGAGAGGATTAGGAAAAAAACCTTCATTATTTTGTATATAATTTGAGCTAAGCCAGTTTGTGATAGTCTCATCTAATAAATTTCCTTCTTTCAAGGGACAATCTGGTTTAAATAGCTTAAGAAAACTGAGCTTTTTAGGAGTTGATGCCTTGTTCAGTTTGTTGCTAGTAAAAAAGTTACATGCATTTTCTTCTTCTGTTCATAATTTTTCAGTTCCATTGCATCACTGATCCTGCAAAAGGTTTTGCCTTTGCCATTCCTGGAATATAACAAATGGAAGCTAACTGTCAAGTAGCTATCTTAATGATGATAGTTTTTCTGGATTACATTAAATCCTATAATTTGGAATAAAGCAATTATTTGAAAATGTCTAGCCCTTGAAATTTCATAAAAATTGACAAAATAGCAAGAAAGTAATCATACAGAGAGACAGTAATTCAAGAAAATGCTGAATGTTTCCAATAATATACCACGATTTTAAGTCAGACTCATGATATTGGGGTATTGCATTAGGCAACGTAGAAAGTTACATTAGATAACATAGAGAAGTTTCATTAAGATCTGACTGGGCTGACAACAGGAAAATTGCAAATTGTGCAAAAGACCTGAATAAAATCAGCATTTATGAAAACAGATGCGAACCGCTGAATTTGGAAGATACTGTATTACAGACCTGTCTTTGTTTCCATCTGTTTTCACAGAATTGTTGGAGTTGGAAGGCACCTCTAGAGATCATCTAGTCCAACCCCCCCACCAAGGCAGGTTTGCCTAGAGCACATTACACAGAATTGCATCCAGGTGAGTTTTGAATATACACATGCTTGCATTCATACATACAAACTGACACCCAGAGATCATACTTGGCTTAGAGAATGGAAACAGCAGACTATTGCCACTAAAACTACAAATAATTTATTTTACTAAGCCAAATAGAGTCAAGTTTAAAGGCTTTTTAGAGAAGTGGATGAAAGGGTATAATTAGATTTTCCAGGAAATATAGGTATGTCTTATGCAGACATTACAAAATTTTCTCTGTCAATACAAAGACATTCATACAGCAACTGAAGTCAAGTTGCCTTAATGTAAACTCCAAAATTTGCATATGTTCCAGTTTTAGTTTTTATACGGTAATATTTGCTGTATTCATCAGAAAAAGGTCCTTTTGTAAAACATAATTGCTTTGTGAGCTTCATTATACTTAATATTTTACTACCAAAATAAATGCTTCTTTATTTAATTTTGTGTTGTGGGAAGAGATCAAAGCTATGGGAAGTAAAGCATGCTTTTCTATGGAATACATGTTAGAAGCTTCTGAATTGTAAATCACATGTAAGGGAAGGTAAAAATGCCACATGTCCAAAGGAAACTGCTACTTGTCTTGATAATGCTGTCATTTAGTCACCAGTATCCCCCATTTAGGAGGAGTAAAGAAGACTCTAGACCACTGACAATCAGCATTAGACCTCTATCTCAATCTACTCTCCATTTTACACTTTTATTGTGTATCAAGCTCACGAGTAAGGGGCAAATTACAGTGACTAACAATCTGACAGTCCATCAGAGGACAGTAATATGCCAGAAGCTGTTTAAAATATACAATGATAAATGACTAAAATTTCACAAGTAAGTTATTTTGTATCAAAAGACAAACACTTATTTGCTCTCATGAATCTTTAATGTGCATCAAATACCCTGTAACTCACTGTCCCAAACATTTCTTCAGTCCATTGCATAAACTGTACATACAGCAGTAGCAAAATGGAAAGAGGCAGCAAAATTGTAACATCAAATGAAAGCAAAAAGCTGCTGCACTTCAAACAAAGAAATAAAAACTTCCCTTGAACAACTGTTCAACGAGAAGGTGATTGAAATAAGCAGCTCATGTTTTTATGTCAGAAGGCTTTTACAGCAGAGCAGTGGGTGGGAGAGGCAGTGGGTGGGAGAGGCAGTGAGGAAGTTTGCCGAACCATCCCTCCTTGCTCCTAACCCCTTTAATGAGCTGCAGGTACACCTTACCAGGGCACCCCGCCGCCAAAGTCAAAGATTGACCAGGGAAAACTGGTACTATTTTGTCTGTCACTATTGCAGGAATGAGTATTGACTGCATCAATCAGGAGTTCAGCATCCCAGACTATTGAAGGGAGCAATTCATCATTGCTACCCTAAGCAGACTATTAGAAAAGGCTATTGAAAATGGGTATTTGTACAATGGGACATCTGAAAGATGTATTCCTGAAGGGTGTTTATAGAGGGATATTGGACTGATCAGTATGTATTCTTCAAAACCAGACAATTTTGAGAACACTGAAAACAGCATAGACTTCCAGCACTCAACACCAGATGAGAAAAAGAAGGAAGTATCAAGTCACAAGCAAGTGGCTAAATGGCACTGTGGAATTGAGTGGGATTTTAGTACTGTTTCTTGCAGCTGCTGATAAAATACTCATTCTTAAGCACTTTTTTTTTTTTTTTTTCACTTGTCTGTCCTTGAAATCTGCCTTGTCTTACCAAATGGAGGAGCTGATGTTCTGCAAACTGTAGTATTTTGTTTGTGCTGGTTCTCTACAGACAGCAGTGTGCCAAGACATTCTGTGGAAGCTATGCCAATATGCAAGAGGGAATACAGTATTTTGTGGCCAAAGAAAGCACAAACAAGTCCTCAGCTTGTGAAGAGGGGAAGAGCTGAGTTCTGGAAACCTACTGCCTCTACTCAGTTTTATCCAACAATTGCTTGGCACCAATGTAAGTACCAGTTCTGAGAATGGGCAAGAGAATACAGAAATCCCTCTTTCTTGGGAAGCGCCCCTGTAACTGCAGTAGCATGTGATGCTCCTTTCAGCTTTCCCTTTCCCTCTCGTTTCTGATTATTATATTTGGTAGCCAAAGTACAAGCCCAACTGTGAGCTATTTGTCATATCACATAGTTTGTTTGCTTAGATTCATTATTTATGTTTCAACAATATTTGCCTAAAATCTATCCAATCATATGAATGCAAACAAGTAGCCAAGACTCATTTAATTAAGAAAGAAAATGTGTTTCTCAAAGAAAATTTGATTGCAAGTTGAAGCACTGGATAGTTATAATGAATGAATGGAGGCAATGTCATGTGGTTTGAGTCACCGATAAATAAATCAGATAGAAACTGTTGAGTACATAATTCATGGCCTACTTCTGCCAAAAATTCTATAGCTTTGTGTGTTGAATAATTTCAGTACTGAAGGACATGTTTTTTATGGATTTGTTGATTCATTTGTGGGTAATTCATGATAAGAGTCAAGGTTGCAATACATTTCTTTAAGTTCTCAAGTAGCTGTATTACTATACTGTACTATACTATACTTTTTGAACCAATTCTCATCTCATTTTCAAAGGGAAGTAAATGCAGCTTCATTTGAGACAGACATGGTTTGTTAAAAAAAAATAAATTTAGAAGTGGACAATTTGAAGAAAGAAGAATTTTACTGATGATTTTATTGCTTGAAAAATGTTGGGAAAGTCTATATTTAATAGCTTCCATGTAAAAGTTTCATTGCAGTGGCAATATCCCTTTTCAGCTTATCTTTCTACTACAGTGCAAAAATTTGCTATGTGCTCTGGCACCACAAAATGCTCATTTTTTTGTTTTTAATCCAATTTTTCTGTACCTTTAAAGCTCTAAGGTTTACAGCTGTACATGTATGCTAAGATACAGAAAAACTGTGCCAAATATTCATATTAAATGACTTTTCCAGTCATTTAGCTACCTTTACCAAGTTGTTTGTCATTTTATTTTATTTCTACATTATTAAGTCATACTCACAGAATGGACAAAAATAAAGGTGTTCTTCCCTGACATTACAGAGGAACCAAATGCAAATGTTATGTGAACATTAAAAAAAAAGCAACAGGTGCTTTTTATATACCCTTGTGCTGTGCTGTGAGTAGCTTACCACAAGCTTTCTAATAAAATTAACTAACTTCAGGACTTTTCACCAGTTGTCATGGGCAATTACGAGTCTGTAACAGCCAAAAGGCACAGGAGTTAGGAGGCTATTGCCCAACTTGGTTTTGCTTTAGCTTAACACTGACTCTACAGTTGCATGCTCTAAGTATAACAAGTAACAAAAAGTAAGCAGTCATTGCATAACTAACCTAAGGGGAATAAGAAGAGGCAAGGCAGTCAAACAGAACTGTATAGAAAGAAGCCTAAGAAAACCCAAAAGCAGAGAGAAAAACAATAGCAGACTCTTCCCAGAAGAGAACTAAGGTCACTAGTGACTTAGTGAAAACCTTCCTCTTCTCAAGTAAGGCTGGTAATGTCGATTTTAGGATCCTAAAGGTCATGGGAAGGGTAAGTGTAACACTAGGAGATAGGATTAGATTGCAGTAAGTAGGCATATAACAGAAAGAATAAAATTAGTGGAGATTAGCAATAATTGGATAATTTGGAATACATATGTTAGTATCACTGTAACGGGATTAGTATAGATTGTTGTTGTATTAGGCTGTCAAGACACTAATTAGTCTACTAATAAATTCATGGCTCTGTATATGATGAGTGTTCTTTTAAGCCAAAATAAATTGCTTTTAGTTTAATGCAACAAAGTGGTGGAGTATGAAGACAATGTAGGCAAACATTTAAGGACCTGCTGAAAATTTGAAAGGAAGAGAGAACAGAGAGAGAGCTGTTCAAAGTGTCTGTTTTATTGAGGAGTAATCAGAAAAATCAGAAACCTGTGGGATCTTGGTTGAAAGAAGACGAACACTGTTATCGTGAACTGTCCTTGAACCATGGAAAGAGCGCAAAGGAAGAACAGTGGAGAAAGGCAATGAAGTAAGAAGATAAAGCAGTGCAAAGTAGAGAAAAACAGAACATGGGGGGTACTGGGCGAGTTAGATAGCAACCAGTCATGTAGTAGATTTAGGCACGTGAACAGTGTGTGGCCTATTGCATGTATCCAATCATCATTGTTGGTGTGCGTGCTCAGTGAAGCTGGCAAGTACAACCAAGGGATGTACTGATAATAAAGGTCTTCACTTTATAACTCCCATGTTGTTACCAAAGTCCATTCTCCCCCCACAGGAACCCCTTTCTAAATGTCCTTGGTCAAGGAGTAGAGTCTTCTGCTTCTTCACTTGAAGAAGATCTGAATTTATAGAGGAGGCAACAAAGCTCAAAGAGATAAGAAATGAAACTCTGAACCTCTATAGAGAGGATAAAATGTCCAGAAGGGGAATAAAGTTCACCCTTCTCCCCATATAGAAGAGGAAATAAAGCCCTATTGAATCAGTATTTCTGAAGAAGCTTCTTGGAGATTCACTTGGTCTCATACACACACGCATGCACTCACATGTCCTGGTTAATTCTTGATTTGGGGGCTAGGGGGTAGATTTTGTACTGTAGAACAATCTTTTTCTCTAGAGTAAGTTAAAGACCAAAAAGCTGGGCACCAATTGAAGACACTAAAATATCTTGTGCTAATAGTAATTGGTGAGGCCTATGTGGAGCTACAAGCAAGATGGCATCTGGTTTAGTTGCATTAAAAATAGTGTACAGCCCAGTATGGCTGATGTGATCTTAGTACCCCAGTGAAGGTAGTTATACAGCCAAAATTATATAAACTAGAAATAAGTTTGATAGCATACTAGTACAAGAAAGAGCCCTCTCAAATTCAGAGTATTTTATATGAGATGTTGTTCTCAACTTTTACCATTTCAAGTGCAAGACCTGTATCCAGTACGCTGCAACTGCACAGATACACTGTATGAGGAATGTAAAACCATATGGGTTTTCTAGATCCCAGGTGAGATTTAAGCAGTAGAGGCAGGGTTAAGATAAAATTTTGAGCATATATCACAGCAGAAGTTCTGAATTTAATCAATATAAAGAACTGTGTTTACAATCCTGTTACTTGCTTTTCCTCCTCATCTCTCTGTGATTTCCTTTATGAAACCAGCATATTTAAGAACAGATTTGTTTTATTCAATTCCTTCAGAATTTCTTAGTGATTTTGGTTTAGTACACTGAAAGGCAATACATAATACTAACCAATGATTCAATTGATACTCTTTCTATCAGAGGTTAGCTGTTTACTTTGAGTTCTTACTAATATTTATGTCCTAGGGAGTTTGCAGTGAGCTTCAGTAAGATGAAGATCCAGTTGTAAATGTCACATTTTATGTAAAAGTGCTGTTACTATTCTGATCAAGTTAGTGGCCTCTTCTCCTTACACTCAGATATAGTTTTTGTTAAGCAAGAGGCAATCATTTAGTTAAAATAACCTGCATATAATTATTATCTGATGTTCTTGTAATCATTATCTACTTTTGTGCCCTCTTACCAATTGTTAGCCTCTTTCTAGTTTTGAAACCATTTGTAATTTATGGTTTTAGGTGGGTCTGAAATTCAGTCCAGTTCAATACATATGGATAGGCCATACACTGTAAACAGGAAATCAGAGAGACAGAATTCTCTAAAGAATTCTCCACTCACCAAGGACCTATGACAAAAGACATTGTTAATGTTTTATGCAAGAAGATCATTTGGGCAAAACGTAATTAATATAAATAAGGTTCTTTTTTGACTTACAATTTGTCTACTGAAGAAAGGAAGAGAATTGTATGGATTGTTGTTTGTACAGTAAGCAGAAAAAATACTGACGCAAAATTGTTGACAGCACTTTTTTGTTTGTTTACTTGCTTCTAGCATTCTTCTTTCTATTTAATTTTGTTTTTTCTCTGTTGAAAGCAAACTTCTATTTTAGGTTCTATAAATTAAGAACTGCTTTAGTCTTCTACTGCAATATTTAAAAATGAATGCAGTGATGTTTACCTGCAATATCCCTGTGAGGGAAATAGAAAGGAAAGTGTTTTTCAAAAGCTCAGATGTTGTTTTGGCCCCAACAATATTGTTGTTAATTATACCCAGAGAAAAACAACATCAGGAAAGAGGAATCTGAAATAAAAATGAAGTATTATAATATTATTTTTTAAGGAACTGTAGAACTGTGGAAAATCTGGATTATTAAATATTTCAAGATCTACTCTGAGACCTCAAATATGTACAGTTTGGACTTTTTTGAAAGTGCCAAACAAAGTTTATTTCTATGCTCCTACAAAGAAGAACAAGAAAAGAGGCTCAAATTCAGGTCGTTATGGTCAGTAATAAAAGTGTAATCAGATTTGATTTGGAGCTGAAATTTTTTTGTCGTGTAGAAGACTTCAATGTATGTCACTCACAGACAGCAGTCAGTTACAGCAGAATTCTTCTATGGAAAAAAGAAATCTCAATACATGGTAAAGCAAATAAAAAAACAGCTTCTTGGTTTTAAAAAATTCAGTCATTACAAAACTTCTGATTTAATCTGTGATGACATATTTAAATGTGATTTTAAAATTCCATGGGAAGGTTGAGGATATAACATTGCAGTGCAGGAGAGCTGAAGAAGAATAATGAAAAAATTGTCTCACTTAGAAAAGTGTCATTGACTTCTTAAGTGCCAGTGGGCAAACCTCTTATTAGCTCTATTTCTTATTTTCCCTCTGTACAATTAGACATATTTTTTTTGTTAGAGAAATTTTATTGAGGTAAATAAATGAGGAATTTTAAAGTATAAAACTAACTTTAGGACATAGTTAACAGAATCAGGTCAAGACACTGATTACATTATCTAGTACAGAAATTAATCTAGTCTGAGGCAGTGCCTGCATTATTACATTTGTGGGAGAATAAGAAAAAGAATCAATAATAGATTATGTAAAGAGAAAACACATTATCTTAGGCTGTTTAAAGTAAAATACTGTTAAGTAGGATGAATTACTGGCTAAGGTTGTATGATTCTTTCAGAAGCGAAGGAGCAATCTATTTATTTAGGGTATATATCCTATATATGTACCTAATGTGAAAAGGTAGCTTTTGCAAGGTGAAAAGGAAAGCCTTTTGTGGTTTTAATAACCATGACATATGAGTCCATAGTTCCACAATGAGAGGAATTTGGTGATAGCACTTCATTGAGAAACACCCACAACCATCCTCTGTGTGCTACCACTTGGCTTGTGCCAAAGCAGTTTTGTTTGTATTGCTGTAGACCACATCCCTGAATGAATCAATGTTAAAAATTACCTAGAAACAGGGAATGAGCTTCTAGCAGAGCGGATAGAACAGAGGATCTCCAAAGCTAATATTGCTAGTAAATCCCTCATAAATTGAAAATTGAGTCAAATTATTTGAGTATGTCCCAGGAAACAGAAGATTTGAAATGCTGTAAATACAAAGTAAACACCTAACCCAAAATATGCCCTAATATTCTCTCTCTCCTTGAATTTACCAGCTATGACTACACATGCAGTAATGTAATTAGTATGGTCAAAAAATATGTTGTGGAAATAGAGAACAGGTGTGAGGACCTTATGCCCACACAATACATGTTTCAAGGGGAGTAATTTTTGTCTAGCCTCCTGAGCTGAATGCTTCAGCAGTTGGAGAATACCTTTTGATTTATTTCCAGCCAATGCATCATCATCCTGTCTGAATACCCAAACCCATTTTAAACATTCTGAAACCACTCCACGGTGCCAACCCAAGCATGATAAGTCAGAAGATGCACTTCAGAAGTGAATCCAAACTAAAATGCTTATGTAGATATATCTTCATTTTTCCAACTCTCTCCTGAGAAAGTATCAAAAGATCTTACAATTTGCTTAGGGCTTTCCTCTAAGATAGGACATAAGATCCACAAGAATAACTCTGTGTGGTGAACAACACACCTATGAGAACTATTCATGCTCAATATCATCTCTATGGAAAGAACTTTAATAAATATAAAATACATTAATAAACCTCTAAGTTTATCTGAAACTGAATGATGACCTAAAAGCCAGATTTGTGCTCTCCTTATGACTAGGAAGAGAATTGCAGGGGGGGAGAGGGCTGCCTTTGGTCCTTTTACCATTAAGGCATCTCACCATAGGACATCTCCAGTTTTCCAGGGTTTCATAGGAAGAGTAAGATGGACTGATTCTGTTACTTAAGGGTAATAAATATTGGGCAATATGAGAATGCTGTAGGCCAGGTCAACATGTTGGGCTATGACTTTTAACCACCCAATAGAAAAAGATTTTGAGCCATCTTGGTACTCTGTTTATATTATCTGCAACCTGTATTTTGTTAAATATAGAAGTTTCAAAATATTATACCACACTGAATGAAATAGATGTCATCAGTCTGAAGAAATGGTAAGTCAACTCCTAAAGAACTATGTCTGTAAAATTGCTTCATACATATATGCAGGAGCTATGGGTACTGATGAGGCAACATATCTGGGGTAATTTAGCAGAAATTTACATGGACCATACATTTATTTGTAGTGAGTTGGTCACCTGCACTTTTTAGAATCTATTTATGCAATGCAATAATTCAACACTTTTCCTTTCTCTGGGATTTTCCTAACTTATATGTGTAACTGCCAACATCAAAGATTACTCCTGAAATAAAAGAATATCCCATTTCATAGAAGAAAGAATTAAAACATCAGAGTCTGCTAGTGGTTCAGTAAATTTGTATGTTAGTTTTTGGTGCCTGACAGAAATGCCTCACTAAGTCAGAATTTCAAAAAAAATTTCCAGAAAAAAAAAATTTGGGAGAATCTGATGTTTTCCTTCAATATTAAAAATGAATAACATTCGACCATTCCACTAAAATTCATCAAGCTGGTCCACTATGATCAGCTTTTGAAATGGTCCAAATTTTTAAAAGTAGTCTTTAATTTGCAAACCCAGTTTTGTGTTTCTGTTTGAATCTGGAAATTGTGTTTTGAATTTTGGAGCATTATATGTAATTTGTGCTATTGCAGATTTGAGTAAGTGCTAATATTGGTCATAAAAAACCTTCCAGGAGCTGTGTTTGGAAACCCAGTGTAGGTATAATCTTACAGGTAATGCATTTTGCATTAATATTAAAATTTCTTATGATTTCTCTACTATTTATCTCAAAATAGACCTTTCATGGTGAAAAAAACAAAAGTATGAAAAGACTGCTCCTCCTTTGAAATTCCACTGTTGTTTTTGAAAAATTCTTTTGGGGCTCTGTGTTCATTTGCTGACATTTTCACAGTTCAGTGTGAATAACAATTTACATTTAAAATGTAGCAAGTAGTCATCATTATTCCATTTTCCACATTCTGCCTCGGCTCAAATAGTGTATTAATTTGAATAAAGTGAAAATAATGTGTCTTACAGAAATTTACAAATAGGACACTAAATTATGTAGGATTAAAACAGTCTGGATATTATATAAAAAAACCCAAACCAAACCAAAACAACAACCCACCATGATTTGTTATAATATTAGCTAGCGTACCAGAATAATCACCTAAGGAAGATTGCTTTTGTTATTTATGGAGGTATTTTGTATGAAGATACTACCCCATCTAACTCTCACTGCTTGGCCAGAGGAGTGGACAAGGAGAGCTGCAGCCCCTCCGAGGACTTTCTCCTCTTAATTTGTGGGGAATGCATGGTACCTTGACATGTGCACATACAATCAAAACTATAACTTTAGCTATGAGGAAAACTGGCACTAAAAAAGAGAATGTATGTGCAATATCTGAGCCTTGCAATCTTTCACCGTGTCTGAATACCTTTTAAAAAAACGCTGTCATTTATGTAGGAGAGAAAGGAAGTGGAAAACACCAGGGGTTTGGGTTGGGTCTTTTTTTCCTTTTACATGGGATGTTGCCTCTGCTTCTACTACTCCTGATAATACTTCATCTTTTTGGCAGCATAACAAATTTTTTCTCAGTGTTATTACAAGCAGAGATGCTTAACAATTAACATAGTATCAGTCAGTGCCAAGAACGTTAGGCCTCTATATCTTTAGACTTAGTTCTCTCAGATCTATCTCATTTGGTGGATTTAAAATTAGTTAAAATTTTGTAAAAGCAGTCACCTAAAACCCATTTCTGTTTTGCTCTACTTTCAACCTGCTCTCCAGTGTAGCAAAATATTTTTTTTTGTGTGTGAGAAGATTTGCAGAGAGTTTACATTTCCCCTTTGGTACACAGAGGCTCAAGTAAACAGCATCTGTAATATCTGACCTTCTGTGCAGACATTCCCCAGTGTGCCCTGAATAAACTTAAAAAAAAAAATAATAAAAAATCGAACCCTTTTGTATTTAGATCCATCAAAGTACAGGGATATGCTGTAAGTCAATCAAGATCAACACATTTAAACAAATTCTGATTATTCGAAAAATTAAACAAAAGTAGTAAAACCTATGGATTTTCTTACACCTTCAGAATTTTTAACGTGTTTCAGAAAGGTCTGCTGAAAATGGATTTTTAATTGAAGAAAGGTGTAACAGCAGTATACTCTAGAGCACATATTTAATTTGTCCTTCACTTTCCTAAACTTCAAGCTTTGAGGAACAGTTTTCTAGACTTAACCTCTTCCCACAGGCTTGTTCCTTATCTTCAAACATAAACTAACCAGTTTTTAAAAGTGAGAAAAAGAAGCATGAAAACCAAAGCAAAATAAATAAAAACAAGAATAACAAAAAAAAATTTCCCCCCTTTTTTAAAAAAGAAAAAAAAAGGAATAACTTCCACTGCTGCAGGTATCAAGTGCTGAAACTTGGTATGGAAAGACCTCTTCTTGCAGAAAAGTGCCTCTTCATGTCCTAGTAAACATTTGCTCTGAGTTGACCAAGTTGTGAGAGTTCACAAATCACATCCTGGGTATGTACAAGGGGTTTAGTTTGTACATTTTTGCTAAGTTTGCAATACATGAATGTTTCTCCTACACTACACAATGAAATGTATTCTGCAAGAGCAAATATTTGAGGAAAAACTTCAGCACAAGTCCTGCTGTTGGTAGCATTTCTCAAAGAATATCCATTGACTGCAAAAAGACTGAGATCTGCAGCAACTGTGTGAAAAGCCCACCTTTCTCTTCTTCCCAGGAAGCCTCAAAACTCAATGGCAGTCTTTCTGCTCCCTTCCTCCCTTCTGTAATTTGAGTCCCACATTAAGAACTGTTCTTGGAGCCCTTTGCTCAGTAGCAATAGTTTCTGTCCTTATAGTGCGCAGGCCCAGGCCCTTGCTGAAGGTGTTTCCTGGCTCGATAGCTGTCTGCAAGGATTCCCACAGCAGCTGAAGCTAGGGACCTGTTTCAGATAAACTGAGTGAATCCAGGTGTCATGGTTTAGGGCTAGCCAGCAACTAAGCACCACCTGTGTTGTCTGATACAGAACACAACTGCTCACTACCTGTAACCCGCTGACTCTGCTTAAATTGCCAAGGCTGCTCTGGCCCCTCAAATTGTGCACCCTTCCCCAGACCAGCTGTATAGTATGGGCATGATGTCAGCATGGTATCAAATACCCCCTTGGCTGGTTCTATGGGCTATCCTGGCTGTGGCCCATCTCAGCTTCTTGTGAATATTAACCCTAATCTAGCCAACCCCAGGACATGGGGAATACTTTCTCCATTACATTAAGGAATTCACCCAAAGTGTCTGCCTAAGCATAGGCTTCCTTTAAAGCTATTTGTATTCTGTGATACCAGGTGTGATCCTGAGAGAATATTCAAAATGTACTGTAGTGATATCTGATACAAAGGCAAAGATAACACAGCACTAATGAGATTTTTTTTCATTTTAATAAGTTTCCCCTCAATAGTTTTATTTGTCAAGATTTTGATTTTAAAACTTTTAATTCCTTAATATATCTTGACTGGAATTATTTTTTTTGTATGCAACTGGTGTTGTAAGACAGTTAAAATATTTCAGCAAAAATGTTCAACAATTAAAAGTAGCTGTTGGAATGTGTGGCTCTTTCAAACTGCTTTAGAAGTGATCTTATTACTCTTTCAAGGACAGGTAGTATTTATCAAATGAGGTCTGGAATGAATGAGAACATACGTAAATAGGTGTATTAGATAAGTGGAAGACCTTGGGTGTGGAAGCCATTGACCACTTCTGTGCTGAATACTCAATGAAATTTTTCACGTCAGTTTTGAGTTGCAAGTATCATTATCATAATCATAATTTTGCAAGTCCTGTTAGGGGCAATGCTTCTAGTAACAGAGTGAATAACTCTATCATTAAAAATGTAGGAAGAATTTAATTTTATGTTTTGTAATCAGAATTACAAACTTTTATTCAGCTCTAAGTACAGAGATTTTCCACAGTGTAACTTTGACCGGTCTGGATATTAAGATTTATTTTTTTTAATTATTTGTATTATGGTAGTGTATAGAATCTCCCAATTCCTGTATGTCAACATATTTTAGTAAACATCATACGGGAAAATGCTGCTCTTGAAACTTAAAGAAAAGGCAGACTGACTGGGGAAGAAAAGTCTTGGCAGACAGAACTTTCAATAAGCTCTTAATTGACTTATGATAAGAAGTCCATTAATAGTGAAAGGCTTATGCATTTTTGGAAATTACACACGTGACAATTTTCCTAAGGTTAAACAGAGGGATAAAACAAGTTGTGAATTGTAACCAAGCCTTGTAACAGATATTAAAATGATAATTTGACTGGAAAACTATTCATATAGTTCATACATTATCTGAAAAATCACTGTTTGTGAGCCTGCTATCTTTAATGCATTATAAGCATGGCATCAGCTCCAGTTAAAGGGGTGCTATACTTCTATCCCTTTTTCTTGTCTGCGTGACCTATAAAAGTCGCAAAGATCTTGTGCAGAAGCTACTACAAGACTATTCTCAGATAATCCTTCAACATAACTAGCTGGGTTTGTGGCAGCTTTGTACACCTGGAGTGGCAATAGAAAAAGCAATTCCTGACCTGTAATCCAACCCTGTAGCAGACAAAGATGACTGTCCATCAGTTAGTAAAAGTTTGGGGCTCTTTGCAGTTCTTTATTCCTGCTGAGAATAAACCAATGATTCAAGGGTTCTGCATTTCTTAGTATTGCTGCTTCTATATGAACACACATAACATAAGCATTTATATGAATCAGATATCAGACTGAAGTGACTGCAAACACTAATCTTTCAGGTATCCGTGCTGATATACTGAGGCCTGGATCTCAGAAGAAACTATCTACAAAATTAGCTCTAATATCTTTAAGGAAAAGGAGACATCAGTTCCTCCTTATATAAAATATATCAGAAAGGTAATGAAATAATTTCTTAGTAGATTAAGTATTGTCTGTAACTTGAATTGTAAAGTCTACTGTAACAATATTTGAATAGGTAAGAATATTATGATCTCAAACTAATATAAAATTTTATTTAAGGAAATTAAGTACAGTATTAGTTCTGTGGGGTTATTTTAAAGATGTTAAAATATTTCACTGTTCCATATAAATGTAGAAATAATCATCATAAATAGAGGAAATAGAAAAGCAGAAATAATAAACAGATTACCAAAATTACCTAAGAAAAGTAAGCATAAATCATTATCAGTGTGAATTCCTTTTAAACCCAGTATCTCATCGATGGAATGCCTTTACTCACACTGGGGAAGGTGCTGTGCAAGACATCGTTGCTCTTTGTCACAGTGGCTTGCACTCAGAACTGAGGAGGCTATAGTAATGATTAGAATACTCAAGGTTTAAGATAAGGAAAAAAAAAAAAAAGGCAACTGAGATTAGCACTGTGAAAAAACTGCATTTTTTTTTGGTTTTGTAACAGTGATGCAGCTAGAAGAAGCATGAAATCCTCAGAGAATATTCCAGGAAGAGGTAAACAGCATAAATTAGGAAAGAAAGATGAGATGTACTTACTGCAGCTCTGTGACCAGACTGTATTTGTAATCCCGTGAAAGCAAACAGGATCATAGGTGACCTTTGGGGAAAACAGGTAATGGAAATCACAAACAGCAGACCAAGAAGTGTAAAGACTTTAAGAATATTGAGATTAAAAATTAATTCTTTTGCTGATACTTTGGACACAATTAGGAAATGAAAAATATTTTTGAGATGATCTGTTTAAATATTTGGAACTCAAGAACTCCTAAATGCAATGAAAAAGCGCACCCATCAGAGAGTACATTAACATTTTTGGTTTGTCTGTTTTTAAATATTACTACTTTTTATAACTATTCTTAGGACTGCAACAGGCCCATCTGTCATGGAATTTAGTTCCCTTTTGCCGTAGTTGATACAGGAAATAGAACAACATAGACAGTTTTATTAAAAAAAAAGTAAATAAAATTTCTGAACATGATAGCAAGTTTGGTAGTCTTAAAAGAAATACACAACCACTCCCAGTTCCTTTCAAAATGTTTAGCTGTTCTCTACCTTCTCTCTCCATGAACTTACTCTAATCTCTTCTTGGTCCTTATCCCGGAAGTAAATTGTTACAAAGTTAGTTTAAAGTATAATATTAGAACCACTGAGAATTAAAATACAAGTGTTATTTAGTTCAAATGTGTATTATTAGACCTAAAAGAGAACAAAATAAGTGAAGTTTTACAGTCCGTTATGTACAGTTTGTCACCTATGCAATTTCATGGCATCTTTTTATGTTACATTCCACTGGAACTACTAAGAGATGTAAATTTCAACATCATTGTAAAAAGTTTGAAGGTTCAAAGAATATTCAATATTCAAAAGTGAGTATAACCTGCTGTCAGTGTTTCACCTGATTTTTTTGACTCTGCTCATGGTTGTACGGTATTTCTTATTAGTCATAAGAATTTTAAAAAGCAGGGATTCAGTCTTTTTTTTTTTTTTTTTTTTTAGTGTAATGGAAATATTATTCTCTAAATTGATTCAAGCACTGAGGATTTTGTGCAACTAAGCAGTTTGGGGTACTCAGGATTTCTAATTTTAGAGCATGAATAACAGTAGGACTTGCCTTTAACAAAACTTTTCCTTTGTTCTTTATCAGTGTGAAGGGAAATGCTGAATATTCTAAGATAAGTAACTCCCTAAGGAGTAATTTTTGGATGTAATTCTTATATGTGTGATACACACACATTTCCACTGTGGAGAAAGTAACCTCACTGAAAGGGTTTTGCATATTATTTTGGCATCACTGTGGCAAGGTTTCACACTGCTTCAACCATCTAAAAGCTTGGGATCTAATCCAGGCCTATCCAATCCTTCTCAACAGAGAAACAGACACAGTGTCAAAGGTTTGAAACTCATTAGAAGTTGGTATGTTTGTTTGGTGTTTGCACAGACTCAGGGTGGTTGAGGTAGCTGAAGGTAGGTTGGAGAGACCGTTGTAATCTCCCTTCTCTTACAGCAGATTGAGCTGGGGGATAACACAACCAGAGTTTCTTAGAACCCCCCTTAGTCATTAGGCTGTTATTAACAAGATCAATCTGCTCATCTTATCAGACAGCTGCTCACAACTCACGCAGTATGCTTCTTCACTTGCTTCAGCGGCACACTCACACACTCACTTGGTTACCCATCAGTACACAGCAGAGAGGACAGCCCCAGATGTTTGCTCAGAAGCAGAGTTATTCTGTGTCAAATAGCAGAAAACATCCATAGTAATGCAAAATCACCTCTCAGTCATAAAGATACCTCTCATGAAAGAAAGATGGAAGCCTACACTTTTCTATTCATATATTCAGGTATATGTGTACTACCATCTACTTATTATTAAGATAAATGCCTGATCACAGCTAGATGTGACAGTATCTTTCACAGTCAATATTATACAAAGAGCATGAAAGATTAATGATCTAGCAACCATAGCCTATTATCAGCTGGCCCAAACTCTATTTTTCATAAAAACTATGTAGCCATTGCAGTGTTTTTATGTCAAGAGTACTTTGAAAGGGTTATCGTGTGTGTGCAGGGTCCTGAATACCAAGATTTTCCATGCTTCCCACTCACTGATAGGACACAGCCATTGTGCTGTGTTTGAAACCATTCTCTTTTGCACAATATTTAAATTAACAACCTAATTGTGATTTATCTCCTGACATTATCAATGTTGGAGTCTGTGTCTGGTAGATATCAACATTACACACTGACCTGCTTGTTGAACTATTGCTTTTTCAGGTCCCTAAAGCAAATTAATGAGAGATAATGGGAATAATAGCCCAGAAGCAGAGTTTAATTATTTCTTCAGCATAAACAAACCTATGCAAAACTTGCAGCATAGATCTGACATTTCTTGAATGCATTTTCATGGGAAGTTTAAAGTTCTAATATTTCTTCTTTGTCACGGGCTTTAGCATGATCTCGCAAACTTATTTGTGACACTGACTGCTTGAGTAACTTGGGGGATCATCTCAGAGGTCTAGCAAGTATATACCTAAAATTAGATCAGATATATCTAACCCTGAAATTTTCTAGAACAAATTTTGTGAATGAGTGCTCTTGATGCTGATGCATCTAAAATCATTCCTGGTGATGAGAACTTCCCTTGACTGCAGCTGCTGCCATCTTTATGCAGCCTGCTGCTGTTCTGGGTGGTGCTGCTTCCTCTCTGCAGAAAACTTATGCTTTGCTTCTTTGTATGCTGTTCCAGTCTGAACATTTTAACAATCTTCCTTACAGCAGTTCTATTTAAAGGCAGGATGCCGAAACAGTGTCTTATTCCACATCTACTGTATTAATTGTCTCTTGCTGAAAAGGCTACACTATTAGTATTTTGTGCACTTACTGGTGGAAATGGCTGTGTGGGAGCCTGATTTTCTTTTTCTGCAGTGTACTCCTCCCTTTTGCCTTGCCGGACCATGCAATCTGAGCTGAGTGAATTGCTCTGGCTTCTCATTCACTATGGTATAGTGAACTTCGATCAACTTCTTCAATGTGACTCTCTTTAATTTAGGCCACTGAGGCCCATTAATACCTGATTCCAATCAGGAACTAAAGGTTCATCAAAACTGTATACTTAACTCAAGAACACAAAAATCTGACTTAAATATTTCAAATGCTTCTTTCCTTTTCCTGCTTTATGAAACAAAAGTTGAATCTTTCAAAAGCTTTATTCTTGCTGGGAATGCAATGATCTGCAAACTGCTGTGGCAGTCTGAAAAATTGTTCTTCCTGACTTAACTGAAAGTAGTTAAATGTCTCAGAGCCAGCATTTTATTTTTAAAAAATATATTTATGCTTATTGCTTTTTGTGACTCACCTTTGTGAAGACATCAGTGGGGACTTTTTAATGTCTTTATTTCACCTGCATTTCCAGTACTCTATTTGAATTCTAAATTGTTTACACACTGTAATTGTTTTTAATTCTATGCCAACATTTCAAGATGCTTTCTTCTGTTTCTGCCCCTTCCACTATTCTTGTAACTAACATCACAGTTAGTGAGGCTTTCTGAGATGTTTATGAATGAAAAAGGACTGTAATGTACAAACAGTTAAGCTTACCAATGTGGATAGCAAGCTTTTAAAATGGAGAGAGAGGAAAAGATGGACCATGTCTTTGCATATTACATCTTGTATAAACCAAAACCTAATTTTAAGAGGCCATTCAAACACTTTGGCTATATATTGCCTCCTCAGGTCCCTGAAGCTGCTGAGGCTTTCTTTTCAAAAATTCATTATCCTATTTTCTATGCACTATTAAACAAAAATACCAATTGTTATGTATCTATGTATTATAAATACTTGAGGGATTATTTCTTCAGCACAATGAAATGAAAGTACTTTAATTTGGGAAAATACAGTAGCTCTATGCTTTAAGCAGCTCCAAAAATATTAAGTCATTTTATTTTACTCCAGAGGGACAATGTTCTGAGCTCACTAATGGTCTTATATTCTTTTACTAGAAAATTAAAGTTGTAAGTATTGGTAAGCCTATTGCTGGTTTTGTTATTGCTTTATGTTTGTGTTGGAAATAATTCATTGACTAAAGTGCAATTAAAATCTTATCTTTAAGAATCTGAGCATGATATGTGGGATATGTACTTACAACACTATAAAACAAACTCTGTAGAATTACTGTGCTTTGTTTTGTTTTACTTTGGAGTTGTGTTCCTCTGGTTTCTAATCAACATATATAGATTTTTAAATAAATCAGGAGAATGCTTTCAAGCCATATTTCAAGTTTTCTTACATTTAATTATTGGCTGTGTGTATTGCAATCCCTATAAACTTAAAGAACCACAGCAGTTCAGATGATGTCTGACATCTGCTACACTTCTGACAACACTCTTTCTAGACCCTCTGGCTATATCTATACTAGCAAATTAAATGTGCCAAGTACCATTTTCTGGCTCTGAGGCTGTTAGGAAGCAATAATTAAAGTCTAGCCTCAAAATTTGGAAGGGGCATTAGGGAGGCACACTTCTTTCAAATACTCATGAATTCTTTGGGAGATCTGTTACTTGATCTGGACCAAAAATATGCCCAAGTCTGGTATTTGGTTGTGTTCTGACTGTATACAGAGATATATTGACCTGGAATATTCTCTGATGTTGGTATAGATAAGACCTCTGAATCCAAGACCAGAAATTAATTCTGTTTTAAATATGTCGGGATCTTTACAGGCTTTGATGAAGTATTCACATCAATCTCTTTGTGTCTATCTAACTTCCTGCTCAAGAGGGCTGCCACATGGCTGTGCAGCATAGAAATGATTTTGCTGTGGCTGAATCTGGTATTTTCAGAGATTTTACATATCTTTCCAGAACTCCTCATATCCTTGCTAATAGGAGACCACTCTGACAGTTATAAGCTTTCTGAAGAAGCTACAGATTGCAGGATAGCATCTACTTTCAAAAATCTCTTCTATATGCAACAGTTGTACATACTGCAATTATGGTTTAGCAAGAGAAAGTATGAGTTCAGATGTTTCCAAACCTCATATACTCACATGCTAAGAATTAAGTCAGAATCAGGTATTAAAAGTCCTAAAAACAGGGATTTAAATTGAAAAAGTGGAATCATTCTAATCACAATGAAGCAGATATCACTAAAACTGTGTCTCCAGCAGTTTTTAGCTAATGGGGATTCCCACTAGACAGTGCAGTCTGCTTCTGTCAGTGTTTATGTCTTGTCCTGGTGTGTCATGGTGCTGGACTCAGGGCTGATATATGTCATCCATGCTTAGCAAGTGACAAAACCAAACCACAGTAAAATTTTACTGGGGTTTAGAAAGTTTTCATGAGGATGGACCCCACTGCTGTCCAGATAAGAACTGCCCCTGCATTTGAGTGAATTTCTAAAAAGACAGTCTTGGAAGTTCCAATAAAACACATTTTCTAGTGACATAAGCAGCTAACTTCTACTTATGAAACAAAATAAATGGTGCTTTTAGGCTGCCTTTTTTATTCCTGATGTCACCTCACTATTATTCATGAGAAAGAGTTCTGGAAGTGGGGGAAAGTACTGAGGAAAGCCTGTGGTAATTGCTCATATAACTTATATTACTATTTATTTTACCATTTCAAGCATACTGTCATTGAGTATGTCTGTCTAACAGCTGAGGTCAGCCTACTTCCTAAAATGCCACTGCTTTACCCGTGGCATAAAAATATTTGTATTTTTTAGATTAATCCATTAATCCATCCAACTAAAGTTAAGCAGCAGTTTCTCTTGGAAGACCAGCTGTAGAATAAAGAGCTAGGATGAAACTACCCTAACACCAAGAAGCCCTAGAGGAATGATTCTGAACAGTCTCTTCAGAGACTGCTTCTTTGTAGTATGTACAAGTCCTGTGAAAGGCTAAAAGCTCTGCTATAGAAATGTCAGTTCAATCCTTTAAACAATAATTTTGAAATATATGTATTTTAAAAAAGATATATGTCAAATATATTTTTTTATATATGCTTGAAATATATATCCATTTCAAATTCAGTGAATATATTCCAAGTACATATATATAAAGCTATATATATTTATGTTTTTATACTTCTCACATAAGCACCCACATTTATTTATTCATCTTCTTGTCTAATAGGTGTGTATTTCCTGAACAGACTCAACAACTAGTCTCTCAAGAAGACAAACACTGTGATTAATGCTATTTATAGATAAATATTAAACATCAACTCCTTTCAGTTAATGCCCTTGGCTAATTTTTGCAAGCATATCTGTTTTCAGTAATAGGATTTTCTTTAAAAGAGCAATGTGAAAGCAGCAAATTTTCAAACTATAGAGCTCACAGATGAACACTTAAACCTGAAGCAGCAACTCAGAAATATGGGTTCCTACCTACGGCTGGTTCTCTAAAAACAAAGCATACAAAAAATAGCTGTGAACACTTATTTTAAGCAGCAGAAATTAAACAAACAAAAAACACACCCAAAACCGCAGCAAATATGTAGAAAGAAATAGAAAAAAATTTCAATAGAAGTTAAAAATAACACTTTATTCCTGATGAATAGTTTGTAATCTTTCTGCCTCCAAGTCTGAGGCCTGATGTCTTCTCCACCTGTTGTTCCATGGTACTGCTTCCTCACTTTGCCCACAGTAGTCCCTGTGCTTTGCCCCTTCATTTCCTTGCCTGCAGACCACTGTCATTACCAGCCCACTCTCTGCCTAGCTTACACTTCTATTCACATCACTGTTGTATGTCAAGCAGCTGTATTAAATTCATATAGGGAGTATGAATTTTGTATAAAATGGTTTTATTGTTTAGATATGTTTTCCTGAGAATTTTTTTTATTGTTAATATTTTTCTAAAATGTTGCAATACAATAAGCCCAATATATCAACCAAAGGAGATGAAATGTAGTTTTAGATCACATTGTAAGACTGACATTCTCAAGCTCCATAAATTAAAGTTTGATAAGTGGTTTTGGTCACCATTTTAAAAACAAGCCTGAATTAGTTCTATTCAACTATAATATAATCCATGAATGTATGATGTACATGCAGATATTCCTTAATTGTTGTAATGGTTTCTAAAGATAAATAAGTAACTTTGAATCTCATTGCTTACAAAGCCCTCCTTTTCATCGTGGCAAGAGACACAGGCAAAATAACTACAGCACCTCAGTTGAAGTGGGGATTCAGTAGGTGTATCATGGCTTTGTCAAGGAGTAGGACTGAGCAAAAATGAAGTCTGAATAAAAAGGTCCTGAACAACAAATACAGTTGCATAAGAACCTTGTATTAATTAAAGTAGTCATATACTTAGATCAGCAGATCATGTTCCAAAAACCTGTGGAGGACAGGTCAGAAAGCAGAACAGGCTTTACCCCTTTATTTATTCCCAGATAAGGAACGAAGACAGTCAGGGACAACTTTTCCTTCACAAAACTAATTCAGTGGCAGAATGAAGTGCAAGGAATTACTTATCCGACTTTTTCTTTCAAGATCACAGCAGCTTTCATCAGTTCTGGCTTTTCACAAGGTTGCTGATTCACTGTCTGACCTGCTAAACTATGCCAAAGTAGTTTTTATTTTTTACTGAAAAGAATAGTTCCCAAATATGTCAATGGCCACAGTAATAGTTTTATATAGATACGTGCTCTGGAATGAATTAATTCACAAAACACATCTGAACTTGGACACATTTAGCTTCAGGTTTGAAGAAGGACTTGGTTCTTACACCTAATGACATTTCTGTTCTGTGGTGAACTGTGACCACCATAGTTACCCAACAACCAATTTAATGCAAAATTGTTTAAAATTCTAGAATTTCTATTTAAAAATTGCAAAATTTTTAAATATGCATTCCATTCTTTTTTACAAAACATTTTATGTTGTTTTCCATGTCTTCTTAAAGACCTCAGCTAAAAACTTTTAATTTTTTTTTTTCCTAAAACAGGAAAACTATTTCATCTCTGAAAATATAGATGAAGAGAGGTTAAGAAAAGTTGCAGTGTCTACAGAGAAATGCTTTAATGTAAACATCTGTGGCACCATACTGCAAATACTGGTGCCATTTTTCCAGAGATTGTCATTATATTTTTCCAGTTTATATACATTTTTAATAGATTTATTTTTATCTTGAAATGTTTTCTTGTATACTGTGTTGATAAGATGATGGAAGGTGGCTAAGGCCCAACAATAGCAAAGGAACCAAAAGGTCTGGAGAAATTAAGCTTGACCTTGTCACCTTCTATTAGCAACCTTGAGGTTCTCAGTGAAACTCCTGGCTTTACCTGCTCTGCTGCTGTCAGGATGGCAGCAGTTAAGCGATGCTGGAAAGAGCTGCAATGGAAGAGTTCTTCTCACTTCTGGAGTCTGAAACATCTGTCTACATCATAGCTTATTCTTTCTCTGGCTACATTCTCTAGCTATATTCTCTAGCTACATGTAGGTCAAATGTCCATACAGAATAACTCAATATCCTGCCTCAGATATTGGTCAGCAGCAGGTATTTAGGGAAAGAGTATCAGAACTATGTGATATCTAGAGCTCGATAAACCTTCCTATTTTTGAACAAGTTGTGTTTAAGTCAATTTGCAATCCAGAGGTTTTCTGGACCATCAGACTTCATGGAGTCCCATCTTCTATGAACATCCCACCACCCTAAAATGCATATATACTTTTGGATGATATCTTGTGTCTATGAGTTCTGCAATTTAATTATGTACTATTTGAAAACAAGCACACAAACACCACAAACAAAACCAAAACACACACACCCCCCCAAATAAAAACCCAGTCAAACACAATGCTTATTGCAGATTTTAAGACTACTGTGTGACATTTTCCTTAAGTGCCACCTAATTCTTGTGTTACAAAAATTGAATATTCTCTTAATCTTTTAATCTCTTGCTACAGCTAAGGATGTTGCAAGGAAGGTGTCATCCAACAGCTGTAGCAGAACTGAGAAATGAAAGATGGCAGAAATACCTGTGTCAAAGAAATGCTGATGGACCACCTGCCTCAGAGCATAAGAAAAGGCAGAGAAATTGAATTTACTTCCTGGAAAATATTTGCCTATATGGACTGAAAATACTTTCTAGGCCCATTCATCTGGATGTAGGTGAGCTGCCACTGAGTACTTACATCTTCATATAGCCACTCGGCTAAGAGGGAGTTGGAATCCAGCTGTCATTACTGGTCAATGCAAAAAATAACATTTCCACTTACCTTCACAAATTTTGTCACCATACTACAAAAGATAAAATTTCTACTTGAGATTACCTTTGCTCACCAATTGAAATAGTTAATAATTAACTCTTAATAGTTATCATCCTTTTATACTGTTTTGGTTTATCTGCTAGCTTTTAACCAGTCTGATTTAAAATAATGTTATTGTATACATGATTCCTGTGAATCTGTAACATCTGTACAGTTATTTAAGTCACTGTAATTGAGCAAGTTAATATTATTAACACATCATTTATTTTGCATTCAACCCAAAGTGTTGGTGTGTCCCAGAGGAGATTTTCCTACCCTTATCAGCTGTGCCAGTATTTATGATTCTTGTGCACATCAGAAATACATAACAAATAATACAAAAAAAAGCATTAATGAATTAATTAAAAAAGAATATCTAAATATTTGCAGCACTGAATAGAATTGCACAACAGCCTTGAACAATGCTTCAGTGAGTTTAATTTGCATAGCAGTTGGCAGTGCAATCTCCTCTGTTAACTGAAATTTTATTCACCATGAAACTTTATTTCTTGTACATCCTAAAAATATGTGTATAAATTAAGTTACTGATGATTTGTTGATAAGCTCATATTAGCTGCTGATGATAATTGCAAGACAATAAAACAATGAACATAAATTTTATTAGAGGAAGGAGGAATAAAAAAACTGGCTACTATCCTTTTTCATACAACTAAATTAAATTTCTGGACAGTTCAATTAGAACTTGCTTGGGCATGGCATTAAATCTTCTGCATTCTGCAATGTGCTACCAAAATGAGTAACATCTCCAGATCATTAGATTTCATTTAAAATAGAATTTCAGGAGTTTAAAACCTGTGCTATGTCTATATAAATATCATTATTCATTACAGATTAACAGGGTATCTATAGTGAGGTCTTTAGGATATGTTAATTAAAATAATACAAATAACCTCTACTGTTCTTTTAAACCACTAACAGCATTACCACAGTAAGGGCCAGGGTGAGGCCCTTACAAAGCAGTAACACATTTTAAAACATGGCATGACTTTCCCATATTTTCCAGAGCAGTCATTTAAATTAAAATGGGATTGTTGGATTGTATAGCTTTTAGGAAAGTTGAACTAACTTACAGACAAAACTTTTTTTGTGGTGAAGGCAAAGGACAGAGAGTGTTCCACAAAATCATAGAATAATTACTTTGTAAGGGACCTCTGGAGATTGTCTAGCGCAGCCTCCTGCTTAAAGCAAGGTCAGATAGAGCAAACTGGTTTGGGCCTTGTGCTGTTGAGCTTTGGTTATCTCCAAAGGTGGAGATGGCTGTCTCTGACAATACTTAACCACACTGTGGGGTTAAAACTCTAGTCAAAATTTCCCTTGTTGCAACTTGTGTCCAGTTCCCCCTGTCACATTGCTACAAACTTCCAAAAAGAAACAGCCTCTTTGCTCTGTATCCTCCAATTAGATAGGTGAAGACCACAGTAAGATCCCGTTTCTGCATAGATATTTATTATTGTGTTGCAATAACTGCAACTTCCTTAGATTTTTATTTTATATTTGTAATTATT